>CATKHJ010646469.1:0-15817 GCA_949750685.1 Vernicia montana
ACTGTGTCGGATAGCTGCAAAATTGGTGTCAATAAATTCGTATCGAAGCATGGATACCAAAAATATGCACCACTTAATTTTCTCACCGACGGATTGCCGAAAAGACGCGTCGGCAGATCCGAAATTACACCGTAAATAGGCAAAAATTCAAACGTTCACCAAAATTTACAAATGATATACCGAATCGAAGCTTACGAGATAACGAGTCCAACGGTACAAGAGTCGTCAAAAACGGAGGCCGAAAAGTTGACAAAACAGTGGTCGGAACGATTCTGGCCGGTGACCGGTTCGGTGGCGCATGCGGTGGCGGCAAGCTGCGGACGGCGACCGGGTTGATGGCGTTGGAAAGGTCTCGGCTCCCTCTTCACGGTGGTCTAGCGCGTGTCGACAGGCGGCGACGGTAAGGCGGCGAACAGAGCAAATCTTCTTTCTGCTCTCTCTTTCTCTCTCTCTCTCTTTTGTTCTGCTTCTTGGTTTTCGTACTGCTCTTTATGTTTTTCTGTTTTTTTTTTTTCTTTCCTTTATCCTTAATTCTGCCTCATCTCATATATATAATAATAATAATAATAATAATAATAATAATAATAATAATAATATTAATATTTAAAAATCTAAAATCAATTTAATTTATTTTTACATTCTCAAAAATTAATACCCGATAATAGTAATTCAAAATTCGGGGTATTACAGTTCTTATCTCTAAATAAGACATACCCTATATCTAATATCTCATCGAACTAATATTATATTTTCACTATCGCTACTTCACATAATAACATTAATTCATATAATCAATGACCAATTAATCACAAGCATTGAGTCATAAGATAAAAAATTAATTTCAACAATTAATTTTCAATCAATCGAACATATGTAATCATAAGCAATTCAAATGATTGCATCTAAATTATAGAAAAGAAAATTAATAATGAAGAAAAGCAATTAATTTTCATGGTATAAAGAAAAGCAACCAATAAATTTAAAGGAAACATTAATTAAACTATTATTGAAATTAAAGTAATAATGAAAAATAAAATTTAAGAAAGAACTCTTGAATGAATTTGGATTGAGGGAAGCTCAAAGTCTTCAATTTGAAATTTTTCTCTGGCAAAACTTTTAAGAAAAATTAATAAAAATCTTTAAAGAAACTTACAAAAAATTTGAAGTAGAAAAACTTGATAAAAAAATTTCTAAGAATTCTAATCTATATATAGACAACTGAACTTAGGAAGTCATTAAAAACCTAAGAAAATTGAAATCCCAAACTACTTGAAGTTGAGTAAAAAAAAAAAAAAGAATTTCTTGAAAAGAAAATAATTTCGCAGGCCTGTCAGAAGTTGCATAGCCGTGCACCCTTCTTTTTTCTTTGGTGTCGAAATAAATCTGGACAGAACCATTTTAATTTGCACGACTGTGCACTTTTTTTTTTTTTTTCCAACTTTTTGGCACTTCTTTCTTATTTTTTGCTTATGCCCTTTTTTTTTTTTTTTTCGTTCGAACTTTAAACTTTCGATTTAATTGAAATTACTTAAAAACTTTTCAAAGAATTTAATAAAACTTTAAACAAACTATAAATAATTATTTAACAAAACAAAGAAAAATCATAACATAAATAAAATAATAGATGAATTAATCTTAACAAATACTCTTTATATTACTATCATATTTAAAGTTCATCACAGACTAACATATACAATATATTTTATTATTTTTTCATTGATCCATAAATTTTCTTTAAAACTATATTTTCATTGAATATATTTTAATTTAATATGCATTATTTGAATTTGATCATAAACTCAAACTAATGAACATATTATTATCTCATACAACTAATAATCAATAAATAAAAAAAATAACTATACGACTTGTATTTGTATATTTTTTTTTTTTAATAAAAAGATATCAATATTTTTTTTTACATTATTGTCATTTGGTGACTGCTTGTATATATATTTATTTTTATCTTTTGAGAAAAAAAAAAAAAAAAAACCTCAACTTAAAAGCTAGAAAGAAGAAATACATTGTTTTCCTATAAAAATATATGATATACCTTCTTCTTCTTTTTTTTTTTTTTTTTTTTTTTTTTTCCAGCAGCGGAGGTATAGATTTGAAGTGAGTAGAGCTAGCAATAATAGTGCCAATTTATAATTGAAATACAAAATATGATTAATAAACAATAAAAAAAAAAGTCACATAATATTTTTTTTATTACAATAATATTTTTCAAAGTGCCATATTTTGAAACCTTTAAATAATATCTTTTATATTAATAGATTTGATTATGTATTTTCTCAATATATGTAATTAAACAATCATTCATCAACTCATTTTCAAACCGATTGTGTAACAAAATCTTGATAAGATTCATTGCAGAGAAAATTTTTTCAATTGTTGTTATTGCTACAGATGAGGTCAAAATTAATTTCACTAGCAAATATACAAATTTATAAATACAATACTTCTTCAATCAATTTTTTGAAAAGCTCATTAATACCCATAAAATTAGAAAATTGATCATTTGAGCGCACATTCATAATATAACAGTCAAGTTGATGCTTAAGTGCCATTAATTCCATCATTGAAAAATCATTTGGATAAAATTTAGCAAATCGAATTAATTTTTTTTTTTTATCAAATGATGCGAATAAATCACTTGAATCAAGACATGACATACACAACAACTCATTATTCACCTCGGCAAAGCATTTATTCAACTCTTGAAGTTGCATATCTATCACAATGTAAAACAATTCAATATGATAGAAATGAAGATTGTTAATTTCTTCAATTTGAGTGGAGGCTTTAGCCCCTCTGGAACCTTAATGGGTCTGCCCCTAGGAGTAGGAAAATATTGTCAAATTTTTAATTGATCTATAATGCTGTTAAAAATTTATAGTAATCTTTTACTTTCCATTCATAAAATATAAAATTCACATGGGATTGTTATGTCATTTTTAGTCCTTCGAAGTTATTTGATAAAAAAAAAAAAAAAATTCAACACTTCTGAATCACCTCAAATTTGTTTTTTTTTGTTTTTATTTATTATAAATTTTATTTATAATTTAAGTTTTTTTTTGCTATAAATATAAATCAGAATTTCAAATTACAACTAGGTAATGTCAAAATATATTTGTATAATGCAGAAGAATTAACCCAAACAAGTTTTCAATAAGTAATCATAACATTGGCACGTTTGTGAGATTTGAATTTACAATTTTTTTAATTTTTAGTATATTAATTTTAAATCATTTTATAATTAAATCAAAATTTCACTGAGTTAGTAAAATGTTTAATACAATATTCATATTGCAGCATCACATAATTCACATCAAATTATAATGAGTATTTGAATTTTATTTGATGTCATATTAATTTGTTATGATTTTGATTTTATTATATAATTATCCAAATTGATTATAATTCAATATTAATTAAAAATAATAATTAAATTAAATATCAGTAATTAACTGGAGATTACTTTATTTATATTTCTTAAATTTTACTGTTGATAATTCGATCGGAAACAAGCAAAAAAAAATTATCAATCAAATTAATAAGGAAAAATTACTATTTAGTCAATGAAATTTGATCTAATTAATTAACTAATTATCCATACTTTTTGAGAAATTAATTAATTAGTCTCTTACTTTTGATTCCGTCATACTATTTAGTCATTTCGTCTAATTTTTGTACTTTTTTCTATTAAATTTATGAAAAATTATTAAAATGGCATTGTATATATAATAAATTTAATTTTAATTTTATTATTTAAAAATAAAAAAGTAAAAAAATTAAATTAATAAAAGTAAATAATATTTACATAATTATATAATAATTATATTTAATATCATTAAATTATAAAATTATTTATTTTTATAAATTTATTATATATAATAAAAAATATTTATATTAATAAAATTAAATAATTATTATTTAATTAAATAATTATTATTTAATTAAATAATTATTATTTAATTTTATTAATTTAAATTTTTTATTTTTAAATAATAAAATTAAAATTTTATTTATTAAATATACAAAAATATTTTAGTTATTTTCCATAAATTTAATAGAAAAAAGTATAAAAACTGGACGGAATGACTAAATAGTATGACGGAACTAAAACTGAGAAACTAATTAATTAATTTCTCAAAAAATAGGAACGAGTTAGTTAATTAGATCAAATTTTAAAAATTAAATAGTAATTTTTCTAATTAATAAAATGTTTCATAAATTTATATCGATTAATTAATAATTAATTATCGAATTACTGAGAAGTTATTCAGTATTTCGCATACAATCAACAATGCTACACCTCAAAAAATACAAAACCATCTTTTTGAATCAGTTGACCCGTGTTCACGTGGATGGTTCACCCCAACCAATGGAAAAAATCATCGATTGCATTCCGTGATTTATGATTTCAACCACGTGGCAGACACCCATAGTTAACAAGCATAAGTTTTGTAATCATGCGAAACACTGTAGCAAAACCTCATTTTCACTAATTTTAATATTTGCCAGTAGGATTTTATAAATATTTTATAAATTTATAATTCTAGAAACTACCCTTCATTCAATGATATATTTATATAATAACTACATACCTTTTGTCTCTATATAAAAACTTATATTTTACTTTTTAATTAAAAAAAAATTTCTAAAAAAAAAAATTATTTTTATTTATTTAAAAAAAAAACCAATTGCTTGGGTAAGGAGTTATTGCTAGTTTGTGGGATTTTTCTATATTTATAAACAAATACTCACTTAGTTCTCATTCCCAACCCTCTCATTTGTTCTTGGAGACCCATCAATTCCAATACACTCACAGACAAAGAAAGACACAATATGAATATGGAAGAAACTAATAATAAGTCCAGGTTTCAGAGAATTTGTGTATTTTGTGGGAGTAGTTCAGGCAAGAAAGCTAGCTATCAAGATGCTGCTGTTGAGTTGGGCAAAGAATTGGTAATAATATATAACATATACTATTTTGTTAAGTATTTGAATCTCTTGTTCTTTCTTTCTTTCTATTATGATAATTCCAATCTAAAACCATTTATGTTTTTGGTTTTTTGTTTTTGTTTCTGGGTTTTAGAAATCCCATACCCATCTGTTATTTCTGATCCATTCTTGGAAATTTTTGTTTTTTTTTTTTTTGGTATTTTTAAAAATCCTATTTGGATTTTCAATCCAATATATGATTTCTATGTTGGTTTAAGTTTTTTTAATGGGTGCAATGAAATTCCCTGTTCATTTTCATTTTTCTTTTTATAATTTTCTGTCATTGATTTTTTTTGAGATGGTCATTGAACTTAATAAAAATGTTTGTGCTTTTTTTTCGTTAATTTTTTCAATTTTATAAAAATTGTTATATATATTCACAATTTTGATTTCAAAGTGATTATTTTTTTTTCTAATTGTATTGATGCTGCAAGTTGCAAGAAACAAGGTCTCAACGTGGGCTTATGATTGTTTGGGTTTTAATTTATGCTAATAATGTGGGAGAGAAGAAAGGTTTTAGGGTTTATGTTTGGCATGAGAGGGTGCTAGCTGTAACCTGCCTGTCAGTTGAGCAGCTTTCTTGCATGATCCTTTGTTTTTGGTTTCGCAATTTTATTAAAAATAAAAACCCAATTGTTTTTTTTTAAAGAATTTCTTCACAACAATTTAAGAAAAATTAATATAAAATTTCTTGCTCTTTTCTGGGGAACCAAACGTGCTATCTTGGTATCATGACTCCTTTTAAGCATGTCCTTTATTTTTTTAACCAATTGGGTACTTCTAAGGAACAAAACTCCATGATTTTTGTTTATGGGTATTCTTCAGTTATGTTTATTTCACTTGGGGCTCTTATTACTACTCCACTTCAACTATAGTTTCTTCTTCTATCTATCCACTTGAAGCTTATTATTACTGTTGTTGCCATGTAATTAATTTAATTTTTTAAAGATAATAATAATGTTATTAATTTGTGTTGTTGATGATTGGATTTTATGACACGTGTTAATGGGTTTGTTTTTCGATGAATTTTGAAGGTGGAGAGTAGGATTGATTTGGTCTATGGAGGTGGGAGCGTGGGATTGATGGGTCTTGTTTCTCAGGCAGTTCATGATGGTGGGCGCCATGTTCTAGGGTTAGTGTCTTTCTCTCTCTAACTTTCTCATTCACCTTCTGTCCTTTTCTTGGAATGTCAAGAAAATTATAAAGAAAAAAGAAAAGGGATTGTTCCAAAAGACAAGCATCATTTTTTCTCATGATGGTTACCTTCTCTCCAGGGACTTTGAAATTGGGTTTGTTCCATCCATTTTTATTTTACCATTTGCTTGAGCAATGCAAGTTTCCCAATTTTTTATGAAGTGGAATTATCATTTCTTATAGGCAAATTTTATTCTCAGTTTATTTCTCAATTGAAAATTAACTGATAAAAAAATAAAATAAAACCCCTTTAAATGTTGAAATCAATTGGATAGTTGTTTTATAATATGGTTGCAAGTTTAAATCTCAATCCAAATTTTATTTAATTAACAAAAAGGGAAAAAAAACATTTTCTATAGATGATAATTTGGTGTTTCTAGGGATTGTGAGCATAGTACTAATGCCTTGATTATCAATTTTTATGTAGAAGAAGGTCTTTTAGTAGAAGTTTAAAAAAAAAAAAAAAAAGGTGGTCTTTTAGTAGGCTGGGTAAAGTGAATTCGGTTTTGGTCCTTGCAATGTCAGTCCAATACTGTGTCTTCTAGTTGGGAAGAAAAATACTGAAAAGCTTTGATAGAAAAGTATGGAAACTTTTTAAAGGCAGTGATTAGAGTAAGCTTTCTTCTTTCTTTCAAGAAAAAGATCATGTTCATGAATAGTTTAGCTGGGGGATGGGGGTCACCACTCAACAACCACCACTTTATTTTGAAAAGGACCTTGTTGAAAATTTTTACGTGCTCTATTGTTTTTAATCTTTATTTATGGTTTGTGTTCGTTTTGCAGGGTAATTCCAAGGACACTGATGCCCAGAGAGGTGAGTTGATTCTCTAGTATATAAGAAATCTTCTTTTGGCTTTTTTACATTATTGTGGGCAATAATTTCATCTTTACTAGGATTCAAGTACAAAGCCTATATAAATGGAGAGTACTTTTGTCTATAGCTGCATTTATTTTGTTCTTTCAAGTACTTATGCAATTTAATTCTTGGGTTATCCTCTGCTACCTTTTCTTTTTGTTGCATTTAATTGACATCTCTGAGGATTCAACAAGGTTACTGGATTATTAATTAATAATTAGTGAGAATTTGTTTCTTGGTCAGTGTTGAGTGTTCTGTTTTTGGGCATTGCTTGATGACTAGATTTAAAGGGTTAGTAACATAAGATATATGAATTCAGATAATTGGTCAGACTGTTGGAGAAGTGAGAGCTGTCTCTGATATGCATCAAAGAAAAGCTGAAATGGCACGTCAAGCTGATGCCTTCATTGCCCTTCCTGGTAAGGTCTTTTTTCTATTAATTTCTTTTATGGTGGACCTTAGATATGATCCACAAATCCAGATTATCACTAAATAAATGACGAGTTCTTTAATATATAATCATACATCATGATAATTTTATTAATTTCTTGACATGTGACATTTATTAATGGCAGGGGGCTATGGCACTCTCGAAGAATTGCTGGAAGTTATTACATGGGCTCAGCTTGGTATTCATCGCAAGCCTGTAAGAAATTTTCTTCCACTTGCTCCATTTACCACTTGAATTTAATGTAATCTTGTGTTGAGTTGAGGTTAAACTAAAGGAAATCCCCACAAGATATGGAATGATCATTACAATAAATCTAAATTTCTTTTGACAATCATTTGTTAATCATTTGCTACAATGATTATTATCATTTTAAATCCTCCTAAAATAAGAACAAGAAACTCATGAAAAGAGAAATGAATAATCTAAAGCTTTAATAGGTAGATTTCCTAGTTTGTAGAAGAAGGTAATGGACCCATGTATATATTACTTTAATTAAGAAATCAAGTCCATAATTATAGGAATTAGAAGCTTCAAAAACTTTGAAGAAATTGTAAAATTAAAGAAAGGACTTTGAGTAGGGGGAGGAAATCCTAAGAAACAACTATGTCCAATGTGTCTCCCTCCCACACCCCACAAATTATTAAAATTAAAAAAGAAATAAAATAAAATTATCTGATTAAGGGAATCAAAGATAATTAATACTATATGGTATGTATCCTTTGAACTACCAATGGAATTGTAATGGGTTCTTGCAACTGAATTTTAAATGCTATTCTTTAAACCCTTTAATATCATAAACTCCTATTGTTGTGTAGACATGATGTCATGTTTTATGGTCTGGAATTGAAACTAATAATAATACTAAATTCACATTGTTAAAATATTTGTTGATAGTCTCTAAAGCTTAATAGCTTGATGATGTCATGTTTGATATGTCGTGTTTCTTGAATACACGGCTCTTTTGTTTGTGTTCCATGTTATGTGCTTGAAAAAGAAAAAATAGTTAGTTTTCCATAATTTTTTCTTCTTTTTTATTTCTTGGTCAATAAATTTTGATAGATAATTAAGGAAGAAGCATCAACGAATCAAATCATGTGGTAATCTAATGGATTCACATGGAAAGATGACTTAAGATATGTTTTTTTCTTTTTTCCAATCATAATCATGATTCATGACTTAGTTTATTAATTGATTAAAATGGTTTCTCCATTTGAATGGGAGAGAAAGAAAAAAAAAAAGTGCAAAAAATTGCTGGTCAAAAGAAGGTGCTTGTTGTGTATGTTAGGTTACTTTTACTAGTTGTTTAATTAGGTGTTGAGACTTTGATGTTATTAGTTTAATCAATGATTAAGTTCTATATTAAATAAACTTTTTTTTTTTATTATTTTAAAAAAATATATTGCAGGTGGGTCTCTTGAATGTTGATGGATTCTATAATTCATTATTGTCTTTTATTGATAAGGCCGTTGATGAAGGCTTTATATCCCCCACTGCACGTCGTATTATAATTTCTGCACCAACTGCCAAACAACTGGTCAGACAACTCGAGGTAAACTGTTCCTTTCTATATACATATATTTATAAAATATGGTTTAATTTAGCTTAAAATTTTAGAAAAGGTTACTTCTTCGAAGAATCAACTTTAGACTTGTTTACCAGTTCAAAAATAAAAAAAAAGATAGGACTTGTTGAAGTGGGAGTTTATATATATATATATTATGTGCCTTAATTCCCATACATTCCCATTTCTTTAGATAAACATGTCCCACTAATGTAAATATAACCATTAAGTTAATAGCATGTGCCAATAAGGCTTTGGTCTAATGGTAAAGACCAAAGCGGAGGTGTTAGAAGTCGGACATATTGAGTTGTAATGTTTGATATAATCCTTGATGCACTTGTAACTAATATTTGTGGTGTATGTATCTCTTGGCTAAAAAAATGGTCTCTTGTATAATATAATGTTCGGTCTTAAACATTAGATTTTTTTTTTTGGGGTGTAAATACTAATCTTTAGTTTTTTTCTATGTATATGACAGGAATACGAACCTGAATACGATGAAATAACATCAAAACTGGTATGGGAGGGAGTTGATAGACTAAATTATGTGCCTGGATCAGGAGTTGCTACATTGTAGCAAGCAGTATATGGATGGTGATTTTGAGGTTTTTTTTGGGGGTTTTGGCCTAGTCAGTATATACATTTCTTTATATACGGTGTAGAATACCGTACATCTGGAGCACAGGAAGGTATTTTTTTTTTAGGGTGGGGTTTTCTTTTTGGAACATGGCCAGCAGAATACAATGTCTGTCTACAATGTGTCTCAGATGTATACAATGTTTTTAGGGAAAAGAAATGTCTCTTACCCTTTTTGTGAAAACTGAGAAAGGAAGTAAGGAATCAATTAAATTCAAAGCTCTTATATGCTTGTATTTGTTTTGTTGATCTAAACAGGAAAAAAAGGATGCAATTTGTATAGAGTCAAAATTGCCTAGCCCCATTTTGAATATTATATATAATTTGTATATTTAGAAAGAGTAATGCTATGCATACAATCTGACACTTTATATTATTATTTTAATTGATATGATATCGTTATATTGAAAAATATTTTATATAATATATTTTTTAAAAATTATATATAATAAATAAGATAATGATATAATCAGTTAAGAGAAAATTAAAACGAAAATATTGAATTATATAATATTTTCAATTTAGAAATTATCTGTGTTAGTTTCAAGAATTGAATTCTTATAAATAGTAGAGAGAATTTATTTTACTGGTTAATCTTTATGTTTTATTTTTATTATTTCTTAGCATTAGAAGAGCTGTCATGGAACTCACCTTGTGTTTTTCTTGCCAGACCTTGTCTAACTATAATACAAAATTGACTGACCACATTTAAGCCTTTTGTTTGTGTTTTTTGCTACCATTGGTCAAAACGTTACAGGACTGAAATTGAATTTTCTTTTTCCATTTCAACTATTTACCCTCTGTTTGGAAAATTTAAAATAATAAAAAATAAAAATAAAAAATAAATTTTATTTTTTTATTATTTTTTTTCTTTTATTTAGATAAGTGAAAAATGAAAAATAAAAATAAATTTTATTTTTCAATCACTTTTTTTTACTCTTTATTTTTTTTATATAGATAAAAAATATAGGGTGAAAAATAAAATTTATTATTATTTTTTTATTTTCTTCTATTTTTAAACTTGAAAAAATTATTTTATTATTTTATTTTCCTATCTTATTTTCATTTTTTTTTATTTTCTCTTTTTTCAAACATTGAATTAGATTAGAGCTGATATATATATATATTTTTTTATGGATTTCAATTTTATCACTATAATAAGCACTTGTTTTACATTTCTATCCTTATAAAAGATTGGATAAATTATTAATTCGTTATAAAATTTGATCCAATTAACAAAATGATTCATATTTTTTTAAAAAATTAACTAATCAAATACTCAATTTTAATTTCATTAAATCAATTATTTCATCAGTTCAATTTTTTTTTTAAATTTCATTAAATAAAAAAAAAATATCTAATAACTAAAATACCATCATCATCGTAATCACCACCATCATCGTCATCACCATGAAATTCTTCTCTCTCTATCATCATCATCGAAAACCATACCCTTCAACAAATCCAATATCACCGTTGATTAAAATTTTCAGATCATCCCCACAACAGATAAAATCCATAAAAGCAATTAATCAGATTTATCAACAATTTTTTTTTTTTTTTTTGGTCTACTCTTTCTTGTTTGTGTGATTATGGCTTTGGTCCTCAGCAACCCAATTTCGGCAATGACATCCCACCAGCCACTGGAGAAATCGGTGGTTGTGATAGCGCACAATTCTAGACCTAATACTTGATAGATCTCACCGTTGCCATCAAATTGTTGGCATTAAAAGATATATTTCAAAAACAAAGGACCTGCAACCTTTGTCGGTGCGAACCAGTGGCCAAAGCTTGGCCTTGCCGATCGGCAACCAGAGGCCACCGTCGACGAGAACCGGCAGCCTTTTTGCGGTTCTCATTCTCAGCTACGGCATTCGAACGGAGCTCCTCCACCCGACGCCAACCACCGCAGATACCAGGCCACGATTGTGCCTTCGTGCGCTGATCTGGCACCTCTGGGCTCTTTGATCCAGGCCACCGCTCGAGTTCCTCCGGCCATCCTCAGTTGCGGTGAGTCCTCATTGCAATTGCGGCAAAATCACTTTCCCTTCTGGCCTTAAACAAGTCAAAATTTCATTTTTAGGAATTCTTTCTTAGTTTTGTGAAGTTAGTGGTTTTGCTTTTTTTAATAATAATGAAAATATAAACCGAAATATGTTCTGATTTAATTTTTTTTAATAACAATGAAAATATATAACCGTACAAAAAATTCGAACCGAAAAATATTCAAAATCGAAAAATATTCGTTGAACGTTTGACTTTCTTCGAACCGAACTGTTCCCATTTTTTTTTTTTACGGTTTTTGAGATTAGTAGTTATCCATACCGAACCATTCCGAACCAAAAAATCGAAATTAGAACCGATTTAAAGGATTATTATATACATATATATATATATAAACACATTTTGATATTAAATTAACAACATATTTAAAAAAATTCAATAATATATATGTTAAATTTAATTTTTATTAATTATAAAATTTTATTTTCAAATTAGTAGTTGCAAAATATATATATATATATATATATATACACACACACTTTGATATTGAATTAGCAACATATTTAAAGAAATTTAATAATGTATAAGTAAAATTTAATTTTTATTAATTATAAAATTTTATTTTCAAATTAGTAATTGCAATATATATATATACACACACTTTGATATTAAATTAGTAACACATTTAATGAAATTGAATAATATATAAGTAAAATTTAATTTTTAATTATTTAAAAATAGAAAATATTTGAATCTCCGTTTTGTTCCGCTCCGTATCGAATCGTCCCATTAGATTCGAATCTTTGTCTCTAAATCGGGATAGTTTGGTACGGAGATTTTTCTTTACGGTTCGGTTCTGAATATTCCATTTTAAAAATCTTTGAAGTTCGGTTCAATTCGATTCCGGATATTTTCAAATTTTCAGATTTTCTCGAGCCGTGCTAAACCCTAAAAGCAATTGTTTCACATTTGGATAAACATTTTAAAAAATAGAAAGGAAATGAGAAATGATAGAAATGGAAAATTTGATTGTAAACGGGGATATTTTAGTTTTTATATGAGTTTTTAATGAAAAAATAATTAAATGATTAATTTGTTTATAGAATTAAATCTCAAGAACTAATTAATTAATTTCTTAAAAAATAATAATAATTTCAGTAATTAAGTTAAATCTAAATGATGAAATAATAATTTATTTTAAAAAATTTGATAAAATAACCAATGAGAAGCGGGTATTGTCCCTCTTTTAGTAAACTAGTATTATTGTGGTTTTTATTTCTCATTTAATTATTTTAGTTTTACAGTTGATTTTATAAATAATTCCTATTTATAATTTATTTAAATCAATTTCAAATTTATAAAAATTAAATTGTAAATATTTATTTTTCATTAATGCAAAATGATTTTTTCTAATTTTTTAATTAAAATATATTTTTATAACAATAATACCAAATTAATTCTTCATTACAGTAATGATATTCTATGACTTATAGATTTGATAGCTTTGATACCTTCTATGGCCTTTCGATAATTTTGAATATCAATATATAAAAATATGTATAGATTAAGTAAGTTTATTATATATGGGTTAAATAAAAAAATAATAGAAAATATTATATGTATTAATATGTATAAATTTTAATTGGAAAATATAAAAATACAATGATATGAAGAAAAAAAAAATGATGAAATGGTTTAATATAAAATTAGTTTTTAAGTTTTACTTGACATACAGTAAAAAAAATTCTAAATAACTCTTGAGTGTTAGTTTTTATTAAGTATATATATAAATATAAAGATTATTATTTTATCTTTAAAAAGTTATTATTTTATCTTTAAAAAGTTATTTATTTTCTAATTATTATGTAAAAAATAAAACTTGATGAGTTATAAAATAATTAGAAATTTATGAAAGGAAATTAAGCAATACATAATAATTGTACATATTATTAAGCATGATGATAAAATATTAAATTAATTAGTAAAACTTAATTATTAAAGAAAATTCAATAGATAAAAGGATAAGGAAATTAGTAAATTTACAAAAAAAATGAAATTTAATTTAACTCAATTTAAATATAATTTCAAATTTTAATTTAATTCAATATATAATTGAATTAACTTGGTACCAAATTGTCAAAATTCTGTTTCAATTTCAACATTATAAGTACACATATGTATAGATATGTAGGATTCATATTCAAAGCTGGGGTAAAAGAATATTTACTTTGTTATTGTTTTTGTTGAAAAGGAAAATAACAATGCCCTTTTATGAAACCAACTCTTATTTTGTTGCTATTGGCTGTCCAAAACTGACTATTCTTTCGGTTTGAAAGTCAACCTCATTTTTTTCACAATAATATGTACGATTTCAACAATTGACTTAGATTTAAATTCCTCCCTATACTTAAATAAAAAAAATAAAAAAAAATTCCTATTTTTTATTATATTATTCGAAGTATAGCCTAGTAATAAGTGTATTTTTTTCTTACACAAAAAAACTCAGGATATATTTCCTTTTCCCAATGCTAAAAAAAAAAAGGTAAATTACTATTTAATATTTGAAATTTGACCAAATTAACTAATTCGTCTCTATTTTTTGAGAAACTAACTAATTAGTCTCTCAATTTTGGTTTCGTCAGATCATTTAGTCCTTCCGTCCAGTTTTTGTACTTTTTCTGTTAAATTTTTTAAAAAATAACTAAAATGTCATTATATATATAATAAATATAATTTTAATTTTATTATTTAAAGATAAAAAAATTCAAATGAATAAAATTGAATAATATTTATATAATAATTATAATTAATATCATTAAATTATAAAATTATTTATTATTATATAATTATATAATTATTATATATAATAAAAAATAAAAAAATATTTATATTAATAAAATTAAATAATTAAATGATTATTATTTAATTTTATTAATTTGAATTTTTTTTATTTTTATTTTTAAATAATACAAATAAAATTATATTTATTATATATACAAGGGCATTTTAGTCATTTTCTTAAAAATTTAATAGAAAAAGTATAAAAATTGGACATAATGACTAAATAGTCTGACGGAACCAAAATTGTGGGACTAATTAGTTAGTTTATCAAAAAGAATGGACGAGTTAATTAATTTGATCAAATTTTAAGGACTAAATAATAATTTATCCAAAAATAAAATTAATCTAAACACTAAAATAACATATTTTAAAAAGTACATACACATGTGGTGTAATTATCCAAAAAAAAAAAAAAATTCAAATTATAAATGTGTATATAGGTCAAGTCTTTTATATTGAATATGATAGTTGTATTTCTAAAATTGGATCCGCTTGTTGATAGGATTAATTAAATTAATTTTTATTTTTAAATAATTAAAATCAAGAAAAAATTATTAAGTGAATTGAAATAAATTAAGATTTTCTAAGACTATTTAATATGTGTTTTCTAATGTTAAATCATAAAATATTATTATGATGCAGTCCTACTGAACCACTCCGTTGAATTAATTGGATGGGCTGGCATTGAAAATTTAATTTGCCAAATTAGTTTAGTATTAATTTTTTAAATTAAATTTACTATTAAATTTAAAGCTTGTTTGATATAATTTCTGTTTCTAATTTTCTGTTTTTATTTTTTATATTAAAAATAATATCTTACTCTGTAAAATAAATTACATTTTAAAAAATAGATTGAAAAAATAAAGATAATTCATTTTTTATAATTTTTCATCTTGATGACAATTTGTTTTTCTATTTTCAAATACTAAATAATAAAAATAAATATATTTTAATAATAACTTTTTGATAATTAAGAAGCAAAAACCAACAACAGTATTTAAGGAGTGTTTAATTATTTTTTTTATATTAAAAAGATGAACACCCAGTAAAAATACACATTAAATTATATAACAAAAATAATTTTTCCTTTTAACATCTCTAACTAAATTAATAATAACTACACGAGACCTCCAGTAATCAATTACAAATTTACATAGATTTGGGCAACTCTTACATTGATCTTAATAATAATTAAAGCTTCCATAATAGAGAGGATAATATATTTTATTCCTTATTTTTTTTATGTGAAAATTCCTAAGAGATTTTC
>CATKHJ010646492.1:0-10716 GCA_949750685.1 Vernicia montana
TTTTTTTTTTCTTTTTTTAACTTATATTTTGTGTGTATGTATATATATATATAATTTGAATTTTTTCATTTATTTTTTATTTATAAGTTTATATAATAATAGTTGTAATTATTAATAAAATTTAATTATATTATTAGAATACATGATAAAAATTTAAAAATAATTAATTGTGATATTGAATAAATACATTTTAAAAAAACATAATAACGTGAAAATAAATTAATGAGATAACTAGTTTTATTTTAAAAAAATTATTTGAAAAATGACAAAAAAAATTTCTAAACAACTTCTGATAAAAAATAATTATTTGATTAATTTATTTTCATGTCATTATATTTTATAGAAAAATTTTATAGTGTACTTATTCAATATCATAATTAATTATTTATAAATTTTTATTCTATATTCTAATAATATAATTAAATTTTATTAATAATTACAACTATCATTATATAAACTTATAAATAAAAAATAAATGGAAAAAGTCAAATTATATGTATATACACACACAAATATTTTGTAGGTAAATATAAAATACAAGTTAAAAAAAAAACAAAGATAAAAGAATGACAAAAAAAAAAAAAGTGTGGAGAGAGAGATAATGGAGATAATAGAGAGAATGAGCGCGTTGACCCATTTTTGCAACATTACCTCAAAAATATTAAGTATTGATCTGTATTTTTAACCAAATATTAAGAGTATATTTGCAACTTGTCACTTTAAATTTTAACTTTATGAGGACTGATCAATTGGTAAAAACAAAGTTTGGCAATGCTTATCCAGGTCTAAACAAGTGATCTATCTTTTAAAACCTATAAATAGCACCACAATTTAATTTTGACTGTTTTGTATTGGGTACACACAAATGATGTATATATCATGTATTAATTTTTATAAGAAT
The DNA here is from genome assembly GCA_949750685.1 of Vernicia montana. Classification (NCBI taxonomy): domain Eukaryota; kingdom Viridiplantae; phylum Streptophyta; class Magnoliopsida; order Malpighiales; family Euphorbiaceae; genus Vernicia; species Vernicia montana. The sequence continues at coordinate 902 of CATKHJ010646492.1, forward strand.
AATCATACCAATATATCGATACATTTCAATTATCTGTGTTACATTATCTAAAATAAAGTTAGACTAATCAAAATTTCAAATTAGGCTTTATGGTTCTCTGACATGGTTATATTTTCAGATCAAGATTCTGCAAATAGCCAAATATTATATATTGACCAAAAACATTTTCTTAAATGTTGCATCGATCAATCTGTATTATTCAGTCAAAAAACTCATGCTCATGCAGAGAAAAAAGAAAAGAAAAGAAAAATCAGCAGAATATTGAAAGCTTTTAATGAATAATGAAGGACAAGGCTAGATCATACTTTGAAGCAGAGGATGCATGTGGTAGCAGTCTCATGATTTTAATTCTGAGCTCCAATTTTCGTCATTTATAATTTACAACCCGTGATTTGCGGTTTTCTTGCAGGAAATTCCCATTATTGTTATTGGACTACTACTCTACTAGACCATATCTCATTTTCCATGTGGGCGGTTTTGGACCATTGCCGTGAACCCTAATTAATTATAGTCACTCCTTTGCTTTCGCTTTCGCTTTCACCCTTCTCCTCTTGCCTCCTAATACCGTAATACGTACATTAGTGGGCTTCTTTCCACGGAAGGTACAGGCCCAAATTCTAGCCAGACAAACCCATGTTGATATTGATACGGACTCTTGTAAAATTAATCATGATAGTCAGCCCATCAATCACAATTGTTCCATCCAGTGCGTATAAAGATAGTCAATGAAATAAGTTCCATATGAAATTATGGGAGATAGATCCTACATGATTACAGACTAAATCTTCTTGAAGCAACTCACCTTACTAGTCCTAGAAGGTCATCTAGAATGTGTATGCCAAACTCATAGTCTAGGGCCAATTTTGCCAAGCAATCAGCAACTTTATTGTATTCTCTATGCACATGAACAAAGGAATTATTGGATGCACTAAATAATTTGATTGAAGTTACCATTTTAATTCAGGAATTTAAAATTTTGACCATTAAATTGACTCAAATTGAAGTTTACTACATTCATTCTAATGGATATGATTTGTCTAATCATGGATACTTGTTAAATTTCATCTGAACTTGTCCAAGTTGTGCATGCTTGTAATTAGGGCCCATTTCATGATTACGTTGAGCCATTTTAAAGAATTGTCTGCATCAATTGGGCTGCCAAATCTCAAAAGTCAATAATAATGATAAAGTCACATAATTAATACTATAAAATACTCTCTAGTCCAAATCTCATCATTCACTTTAAAAAAAAACAAAAAACAATAATACCTCCCAATTTTAGTTAAAAAAAGGGATTTAAATTTAAAATAAATTCTAAATCACATATAATTAATACGTGATAATAATGCATTAAAAATGCTAATTAATTACCCTAACTCAAACCGGTAAAGAAAGGAATGCCAATACCAGTAGAGTTAAGCCATTCACTTCCTTGTATAAAAGCTCCAACTGTAAACTGAGTAGCTTCAGCTGAGCTATTAATGACTCTATAACCAGGCCATGTGACTCTAGCACTGGTATTAGATCCAGGGCCTCTGTTCATATACTCTCCATAATAAAGGGTACTCAAAGCAAAATCCCCATTCCATTCTAACCACCCAGCTGGATCTATCGAATCATCAATATAAGATCGAATGTAAACTGTCCTAGAATACTCTTTCCATGGACGACCCATATATGTTTTGAATGATGATTTTACTGGGATTAAATCAGCTGCAGCAGCGACCTTGCAATTTAAGATAGAGATTCCAGTGTTCTGATTTGGGTCTTCTCTACCTTGGGCAGTTACTATATTTTTTTGGTTTGGGTTTGGTTTACGAGAGTACATGTTGCAATTTTGAAATACAACTGCGGCATTGCCAAATATATAATCAATGGTACCATAAATGTCGCATTCTCGATAAAATTGTCGAAGCGAATGGACATAAAGAGTGTCTTGATAGCCAACGAAGCTACATTGATAGAATGCTGAAAGATCTGAACCACTCCTTAGTGCTACTGCTTGGTGCATGCTTGGCCCTGCTGAGTTCTCAAATGTTATGCCTTTTGCTATGAATCCGCTACCCACCACGGCTGCAATGCCAATAAGTAAATTAAAACAAAATCATAGGAATTATTAATTAATTAGTTGCTATTGCTAAACCATAGTATTCTGGAAATTTCTTTGGCAAAAAAAAAAAAAAAAAAAAGTGTTCTGGAAATTTAGAGTGGGTAACGAAAAATATCAAAGAAAAAAAAGGTTGAAAAAGACATTAGTCTTTTTATCCGACAAGATCACTGGATTACGCGTTTCAATGATCCAAAAATTACGGTGAGATTCTATTTATGACCACCGACACACGCATATCATCATGAAAGTTGCCTCTAAAATAGAAATTGCTAAAATGATTTTATTTTATAAATACAATTAGGCCTTTATCTTCTTTAACATTTGGTGTGTGGTGGTCAGGCACTTGCTTCAAATAAACCAACTCAATAGAAATGAAATGGGACCATTGGTGATTTTTTTTCCTCTAATTGTTAAGCCAAATGAAAGTGACATAGCTAAGTTTTACCCTATTTGGCAATTTAAGTATGTTGTCTCCAACTCTTCAACTAAGCCAAAGAGGCGTTTGCGTGTAGGTACACGTATATACATTTTATTATTAGGATTTCATCAATTGCAGATTGAATTTATAATTTTAAACTTTTAAAAATAATTTCAATAACAAAAAAGAAATAAGAGTTTATTTTATTATATTTTCCATAACTAAATCAAGTTCAGACATTAACCGAGTTAATATAGAGTAATCTAAATCTAAACAAATTAATTAAATTGGCTTAATTTGAAGAAATAAAATATTTTAATCCCAAAACAAATGCACATGCCCATGTGTTTGGCTTTGAACTATATGCAACTTTGTGATGTGAGCTTCTAGTGATTGGACAAAGAACAAGTGAGTTAGTGACTTGGCTGGAGAATCCAATCCAAAGATGGAGACAATATAGAAACTTTTAACTACAATACAAACCCTCAATCCCAGTGAATTTGTCTTTGTTTTTTAGAATCAGGATAAGCTTCAAAATTTCGATAATCACGGCGTGTCAGAACAAATGTAGCTAAGTAATTGTTTAAAGTTTTATTTAAAATAAAAACAGCTAAATTTTAAATTAATACTAATATTAAAGAGTAGATTATAAGATTATTAATTCAAATTTAAATCAAAATTTAGCTAAGTAAATTAGTTGCACTCACCGACGGTTGCTGACCGGAAAGTAGTCCATCCACCAACTACACTCCTGTTAGCTTTGATTACTGTCTTTCCAATCCCATCTCCGATGAACATAAGCATCTTCTTCTTTTTATCCACATCCACATTTTCAAAATAAGCCCCGGCCTTTACATATATCACAAACCTACATTAAATGGAAAAAAAAAAAAAAGTAATAATATTGACTTTTCTAGTGCGAGATGGTCGGAGAATTATACTAGTTTATAGTAAAGCAAACCTTGTGTTGCTAGAGTTTGGAGCAGCTGCCACTGCATCGCCAATTGTAGTGAAATTTCCAGTACCATCTTTAGCCACTGTTAAATTAAATTTTGTTGCATTTACAAAAGCCTGCAAGAGTTTACGATCTTTGTTCGACAACCATGATGGGAACCCTTGTTTCATTTCACCATACTCGGGAAAAACCTCCGCCTTGGATGTGTTAGTGCCTGGGATTTTCTTGAGCATGACTAGAGAGTTGCTCACATGACGGGAGATGTTAAACAAATTAGTCTTGATTGATTCCCTCACATGTCCTTTACTATAAGCAAACCCATCAAGGCAAGTGTACTGATTTGTCATTGCGGCACTTAACAGAGTTTGCAAGTCGTGGTAATGTTTGGTAGCTGATTTCTTTGAATATAGATCAGAAATTGATGTTGTCAGCTCATCAATTGTTTCACTGAAGAGCTCTAGACAATCATTTAGAGCTACTTTTTCGAGTTTGTCTAGATTTTTAAGGTTGTTACTAATGCCGCTGCAATTGGAGGAGGAGACTCTAACTTCGTACATTGTTTGGTTTACGGTGGCGGAGATGAATTCTGGGTATGATTTGGAAGTGAGATCTGGGAGGTTTAAAAGAGTTGAGACGCAAAGTTGAGGGTATAGTGTGCCTTCACATGCTGAGTGAGCAATTTGGATGTGTTTGTGGACATGTAAATGTGGGATTTCTGTGGTTTCTGAGCTCTTTTTTAGAGGTAATAATGTGTTTATTAGTAGGATTAAGACAAGAACTGAAATGGGTAAGAGAGAACGCAAGTTTTTAGCTCTGCCTCCTCTGGGAACGTACATTGTGGGAAATGGCATGGTAAGTGTTTGACAAAAAGTGTGAGAGATATTTGAAAGTTGGATGAGATAAAAGATACAGTTAGTAGTTAAATAGGATGGTTGGATATGGACCAAAAGGGTATATTGTGTTTTTTGCAAGTCACAAGGACAGCATGAAGAGGAAGTTTAATAAATGGAGTTTTGGTCCTGGAGGCTGCTGGAGGTTACTAACACTATATAGTTTAGAAATTGCACGCCAAGCATGTACTGGACCAGGAGGCAGGAGCCCTACATTTTGATTTGAAATATAGCAGGAGGAACTTAGGAGTTTACAGATTAAATTAATTACTGACTGGGATTATGTCCATGATTTGCGATTCATCATTATTAATTTGCATGCCATATATTTAATGTTAAGGTGAGTTTAGGTGCAGAGTAAATGAGTAATTATAACATAGATCGAATCCAATCATCAGTAAATTAAAATTAAACTGGCAGCTAACAAAGTCATTATAGCCAGTAATATGCCTAATCAGCATCATCTTCCATGGCGTCAAGTTGGCATAAGCAAGGTGAGATCTGCATGTGTAATTTAGGTTGTGTAATCTAGGCTCTTGGAGGCAGACTGGATTGAAGCTACAAAGGTACAAGTTCTGGTGGAAAAATTCTCCTCCACTCTTTCTTTGTTCGGCAATATTCTGCTCGTTACTGTCACTGATGACTTGTTCTTCTAGACAGGCGGTGCAAGGATCGATAGGGAGGATAGATGGGTCTAGATGGCAGGGTGGAGGTTAAGGGTATAATTATAAATTTACTTTAACGAACTCTAAGCTCAGTGTTCAATTCCTTGTGATGAGAAGGTTTTCTTTGGGCCACAGGCCCGTGTTTTTTAAGCCATTGTTTTTAGGTTTTTCCTTTATTGTGCTAAATGTTTGTACTTTTATGGGCTAATAGCAACTAATTTCTTCTTTGGACGAAAAAAAAAAAAATTCATCTTCCATGGCTAGTAGCTAGCTAACATTTTATCAATAACTCATAATATATATGAAATGCTGGGCACTGTTCGACCTATTAAATAGATTTAAGTTTTTAAGTTTCCTTCTTAATTAATTTTCAAAAAATATTATGTAGAAATCTAAATTAGACACTCCAGATAATAATTGTTGATTTTGGAGATAAAATGTTCTGTTAAAGAAACATTTAGGAATGGAAATTGCATTGAAAAATTGAAATAGTCGATCGAGAGAGTACCGACACCTACTTGAGTGTCATCTTTTTCATCAACCATAAATAATTAAATTGAGTATGTTAAGAATATTATATGAAAAAATGTCCTACATTGATTAAATAAAAGTGATTAATATAAAAATAGACTCTCCAATTTTAATAAACTAGTTTTTAAAGTTGATTTTTTTAAATTTATATAAAAAATTTAACATGGTATCAGAGCTTAATTGATCCTTACACCACCTGCTGTTTTATTATAATTTAGACTGAGATTCTATTATAATTCGGATTGAGATTTCAATTTTCGAAATATTGTTTCGGATTTAATTTAAAATAATTGAAGTGGAGTCCAGTAAAGTTTCTTGGCTAAATAATTGTTAAGCACGAATGTAGGATTTATGGTCCCTAAAATCATTGCTATGGCCTCCAGTAGTGCTGCTCATGTCGGAATCTAATTAATAAACGATGAAGATCGTTTAGTTTCGCATGCCTGGGCTTGGCTGGACACCAACAACTTAGGGCATTTGTCTTTGTTGTTGCTGTTTTTTTTCTTTTTCTTTTCTTTTTTTTTTCATCAGAGTTTGGAACTGTCTAATTCGTATACATATTTACTATTATGCTATGTCTGAAAGTGCATAAGATTTTGTCTTTTAATTTGTGCTTTTATAATCTACCATATGATACACATAACCATTTTGAAATATGTGGGCTCACTAATTAATTAATTTTGTTCATATAGTAGTGGTAACTCATTCACTTAAAGTTAGCACGAGTCATTGTGTTGAGCAGTTCAAATTAAGTGTATACTGTATACTTCAAAATATAAGAGATACAGAGTTTGAACTCTTGTTTTTCAGGAAAAAAAAAATTACAACTTAATTAACATAATAATTTGGACTTCACCTCCCTCATTCTGCATCTCCCATGTTGTTCGTGGTGCCTCAGGCCAGCCTTATTACTGTTTTAAAGCCTAATTATTTATTTTCCTTTCCTGTCGCATAAATTAGTTTTATACTCCCTTCGATTCTCAATAATTGTCTTTTTAGAAAAGTAATTTTGTTTCAATATAATTGTCGTTTTAGGAGTTCAATACATCATTTATTAGTTTTTTTTTTCAATTTTACCCTCATTCCAATTCTAATATTTCATATGTTTTTTCTTATTTTGTGAGAGAAAATAAAGGTATATTTGTCCATATTAATTAAAATTAAAGGTATTTAATAACTTCCTTAATATGTGTGCATCCTCTTAAAACGACAGTTATTGTGAAATAGAGGGTGTATTTCTTAATGTTTTGCTTTACTTGTCACATTGACAAGATAATGATGTTTATATATTGTTTTCTTTTATTTTTAATATAATTGATTGAGGTTTGGCATGATGTAGGTGTTAGGGGATGTCAGCCTAGCTGAAATGCTCTGATGCACTCTTGATTTTTCCCTCACCGTCTTTCAATAATAAAAAAAAAAAAAATTAATAATTTAACAAGGCAATAATAACTTATAAAATACATTTAATATAAACTAGTCACTTAATACGTGCGTTACACTGTGATATTTTAAAATATATATATTTGAAAATAAAAATTATAAATATAAATAAAATAAAGTTGATATAAAATATAAGTTAATTGAATATTTATGTAATTAATTTAATTAATAAAAGTAGTGATTCAGTCAAAAATTTCGATAAGTAGAGTTATAAATATTTATATATTGTTAATAAAATAATTGATTAGACTAAAATAATATGTATATATTATTTACGAGATGGAGAGGTAAAGATTTAAACTTGAAATTTTAACTAAATTGAAAAATAAAAAAAAAATAAATACATGGATGAAATACATGTAAAAAATCTATGGTGTTAATTAAAAAATCTATTGTTTATAGATAGATATAATTGATAATTGATCCAAAATCTAAAGACTGAATTACATAATCTAAATTGATAAAAATTTAAAATTATTACATTTTAAGATTTATGGATAATTGAGAAAAAAAATCAAATAATAAAAAAATCATTGTTTAAGACACCAAATGATAAAAATAAATAAATTTTAATATTAGATTTTTATTTGATAATTAAGAAACAAAAACCAAAAATAATAATCATACAAAAAAGAGTCCTAGCAATAATTTTCTTATTAAATTGATCTTTATTAGATTTTATTAGGTTTAGTTTGAGAATCATTAATTTTCTTATTAGGTCAAATTCAATTAAAAATATAAATTTCACCAATACAAATTCTTATAATAATAATACAAATTGAAATGACATGAGATCCTGTGATGGGGCTATGTAAGTGTAAGAGGCAGATTAAATTTGGGAGAGCAATCCATGCTTCTTAATTTGCAACTGTCTCTCATGTGAAGCAATAAACAGCTACCTCCAACACCATAGTGAGGCATTAACTATATGTCGTGGCTGTCCTGTCGTGCGTCTGGCTACATACCAGCATTGCTCTTTTTTCATAAATTTAATTTCCATTTACAGTTTAAATTTAAGACTTTATAATTTTAAAAATAATTTTTTAATATCATTAAATTAAAATACTCGTTAATCTACAAGCATTGTAGTGGTATCTCCTACTAGCTTGAGTCACACTTTTTGATTTAGAGAAAAATTAATTTAATAAAATAAAAATCATAAATATTCTGCTAATTAGGATGATAATTTCATCCATATCCATTTACCCACTCATACTTACCTATTTAAATAAGAATATAGATTGTAAATAGGTAATTTAAATGTTAAATGGGTAATAATTGGATATAGCTCATTTAACACATTAATTTATGTGTTATATAAAGATTAGGTATAAGTATCCATCTCAACCCATTAAACTGACCCAATTCATTTTAAAAAAAATATATCACTTTTTTTTTTTTTTTTTTTTATCATTTCCATATGTAAATTTATATTTTTCAAGTATTATTTTTTTCATCTATCTATAAATATAAAATGAAAAATAAAATATTTATAATAAAATATATATTATATATAATCAAGTTGAACTTGAAATAGACATTTTCATTACTCCATTGATCCAAACTTGAGACAGATTAATAAATAAAATACTTATTCTCTCTCTATCCAAGTTTAAGTTTAATACTTGAATATGGTAAAAAGACCATATTCTTATTTCCAATCAGTAACAAACTTATTTTTATTTTATTTTTTGGTCAAGTATCTTATTTATCTTACAAAATAAAATAAATAGAAATCACATTATCTTATAAAATACCCAAACCCACCCATTTGCCACCCCTACTTGCCATTAAAATAGAAATCATTAATTTAATTTTTTTTATTAATGAGATATGATTTAAAATTTAAAGTCATAATATCTTACGGAGTGTTTGATAACCCAACTTATTAATTAATTTAATATTTTCAGCACTTATTAATTTTAAAATGATTTGATAATATAAAATATTCACAATTTAAAATTTGCAATTAAGTAAAAAACTACTTAAAATGATAAGTTAAAATATTTGACTTAAAATTTACACTGAACACTCTCAATTATTAAGTTTTAAAATTTTTTTTTATTAAAGTGATTTTTATATCCTTAGTGTATTCTTAAATTTTTTAATATGTGACTTTTATACCTTTAGTAAATTTTTAATTTTTTTAATATTCATTTATCCGTTTTTGTAATATTTATTTGAAGTTTATTTTTTAAAAACTGATGATAAATATTATTCTAATATGATTATTACTTCTAAATTTTTTTATTTATGATTTTTATTTCTTTTAATTTCAAAATTATGTTTAATTTTTAAAACTTAAATATTAATATCATAGGGTTAATTATGTCCAATAAAAAAAAGTTTAATAATTTTCAATAATAATAATTATCAAACAGATTGATTATATTTATTACTTAAAAATTTTAATATTTATTATATTTAGTGCTTAAAATTTAATATTTAATTTTCAATTTTATCAAATAGCACCTTAACCTTAACCTTAACCTTAATATTGTAGTAATGGGTATTTTGGTGTGCAATTTTTTTCGAGGAAATTACATCATACACCAGATTTTCTTAAAAAATATCATTTTTATTGCTGTCTTTTTTTTTTTATACATTTTTACAGTCTTATTATCTTTTATACGTTTTTTCAATATTTTGCCTCTCGCTTTTCGGAGTTTTTTACAAGTGTTACTGGATAATACACATTGCCCCAAATGGTTACAAGTGTCACTTCCATTGTGTATTATTCAGTTTATTACTCAATTTACCAACAACAACACGTGGCACTTGTAACCACATATGAAGTAACAAC
>CATKHJ010646610.1:0-19263 GCA_949750685.1 Vernicia montana
CATTGAAGTTTCTAGCAAAGTCAACCAAGTAACAAAACAATCAAATATATATATTGGTTCAGTGGTCAATTTTGCTGAAAAATATTTTAAGTTTTAAAACAAAAATAATCCAGTTCAAATAATGATAATAATAATTCTAATCTTATTGTTTGAACTAAATGCTAAATAAGATATTTGAGCTCATTTTGTACATAGGGTAAGACAAATGTCATTAAATGAAATTGGTTACAACTAGACATGATAATTGTATTGCCTTGTCCAGTTTATTTTATTGTTTAGTGAAAAATCTTCTAAGTAGGTTTCCATCTGCAATATTTATTAATTTAAATAATATTTGTACAAATTAAGGAATTGTCCAAAACTTAAAATATTCTAAATGAATAGGAAGGACTGTCTTACAAAACAAATTTTTAAGTAAATATTGTGTCGTAAATCATGATACTTCTTGGATGTGAGGGAATATATTATCGATAAATAAAAGTATAATTTTCTTTTAATTCATTTGTGATAATAGTCAAGTGTTTCTTTGTTAAAAATTTATTGCATATGATAACATTCAAAATTATGTAAGATTATACATATCTTTTTTCCCTCCTTAGTCCTTTTAAACCTCTCTCCAATTTCTAGTTATAGATTTTTTTAGGAAATCATATAACTAAAAAAAAGATAGGTTAGATTTTAATATTTATATTGAAAATACAATTATTTCTCTGAAAATCTCAGGGGCTTTACTGCCCTATTACCCAAGCTTGAATTTGTTATAGAATATTATACTTATATATCTTACAGGATATTAATTAGATACAAAGTTGGACAATACCAAAATCCTACAAGGATCAAACATTAAAGTTATAATATTATAAATTACATTCAAATCTAACATACATAGGGATTGAATTTGATATCTCTCAGGATTTTAGTTTTAGTCTTATTGTTAGATCATAATTTCATTGATATAATCTGAATATTATGGTGAAAATTCTTTTTTATAACTTTGATAGGAGTTATATAAAAAAAGTGAAAAATTATCTATTATAAAAAAGTATATATAACTAGAAATTGGAGACGACTGACGAGTAAAAGCTACAAATGAATCGAGTCAAGCCAGGAAGAAAAGTTATTCCTTAGCTGCTGATACATTATTTTGAAAAACTTTGTTAAAAAAAAAAATAATTGTCATATAACTTTTGTCTGTCATTTTATCAAATGGTATGTATCCTTGTTATTAATTACGAACAAATTATACCATAATTTTATCTCTACTTGCTAAAAAGTAAGAAGTAAAAGCAATATTTTTAAACTCGACTCGATTTTAGAATCGGTGAAAGCAGAAGGTTAGGGGTTAGAAATTCAACCGAGATCGAACCGAAATTTTAAATAAATTAATATATTTATTATTTATATATTAAAAAAATATAATACACATATAATTAAAATTAATAAACGTTATTAGAGCAATTAATGAACATTACTTAGAAAAAATATGAATTTGAGACAATTACTTAAAAGAAATTATGATAAATTAACTCATTAAGTGGTCATTTTGAGACCGAAATTCGAATGAGTTCCACTACTCGGTAGTAAGAGATTTACTCGGATTTGTATTCTTCTACATAAGAAATATGAATTTGAATATTCATGTACTCAAAATGGTGAATGGATGAATGATAATTTGAAACTCAAAGTAAGCTCTATACTAAGGAAAGTGAGTTATTTCACATTGAAAAAATGCAAAGTTGGAATGATGTATATATTCAAAAACTCATCATTTCAAAGTCAAGAAAGTAGTCGAGGAGACTCTCTCTCTCGTGCATGCGCACGCGCAGGGTGCAAATCTACAGTATTGAATTTTAGGTTCAACGTGTATTGAGCGCGCGATCTGTGTACATGAATGTCGGATCGAAATAAGCTGGCCTGTACTAATTTGGGTTTTGCAATTTTTTTATTTAGTCCAGTCATATATTTTTTTAGCCCAATTTTTTTTATTTAATATCCAAACACAAAAAATTAAAAAAACTCGGAAAAAAACCGGCCAGTCTGATCGGGTCACCGGTTACCCGGCTGGGCCTCCGGATTTTTCCCGATTTTGACCTAGCCTCAAATCCAGGCCAAAACCGGATTGGCCTGGCCTCCGATTTCCAATTTTTCTGATCGGACCAACCAGACCGGACCGGTTCTTACAACCTTGATTTAAAGTAAAAATTAACCTAATTCTCTTTGTCCCATATCTATGCCACCATACCCTTTTTTCTCTGTTCACTTTACTCCCGTTTATCTCGGTTCTCAAGTCATAATGCCATTTTTTTGGTCAGCAATCATCTCATTTTCTCAGTTTTTCATTGTTTTTTTATTATTTTAGTTTTATTTTTTTTTGTTTCTTAGTTAGTTTTATGGCCTCAGGTCAAATTTTTTCTAGATCTGGAGCTTTGAGTCCCTTATATGAGATCATTTTGGCCTATGCTTTCAAACTCATGGAGAATATAGATCTATTATTTTTCCATTAAATTTGAATGTTAATTTAAGAGTTTCAAGTTTTTCAGTGGTGGAGTGAAATTGATTTACTATTTAAAAGTCAGATATATTCATTTGGAGATCTATTCAAACTTTTGCAATGAGGAACGCAGTTAACTTTGTTTGTAAGTATGACTACTTGGTGATCATTAATAGTAGTAATGATTATGAGAAGGAGATCCGTTAGAAGTCAACACAATAGTTGAGAATATACAACATCTAGTTAGAAGTATTTTTAATTGTACATTCAGTTTTATTCATAATCTTTGTAACATTGTAGCTAACTGAATGTCTAAATTTAAATATCTATGCGTTACTTCTGACAAAACTTAAATTTGTATTATCTTTAACATTAATAATATTTAAAATTTTCGTTGAAAAAAAGAAAATAAAAATTAACCTAAGGAACTCTAACCCTAGCTAGCTATATACTACATTTTGATGCCAGATGCCTTACGTCTCTTCTAATTCTCTCTATCACATCTTGCTTTCTTGAATTGCTAAGTTTGATATATATATAATTGTAACATTCTCCTTCGAAGTCATATAACAATTGATTAGATTAGAAATAAAACTCAACTATTATTGACAAAAAAAAAATTATGAGATGAAATTTTTTATGTTATAATTTACATTAACATGGTATATATAATTAAGTAAATTTTTATATATTTAAGGAAATTTTTTTATCTAAAATAATATATAATTAAATTTTATAATTTTACACTTAAAATTTTTTGTATTTTAATGACCTCCATCAACCCCATAGCCCTGTCATTAATTATTGATTAAAATGTCGGCAATAGTAATTAACTGAAGCAAATGTAAATACATTCTAATAATCCTTTATAAAAAAAATTAAGTAAATTATTATTTCATTTTTAAAATTTAACATAATTAACGAAGAAGTTCTTTTTTTTTTTTATGAAACTAAGGGCCCATTTAAAATTGTGTTTAAAAAAAAGTTTTTCATCAAAAAATTTTATATTTTTTTTAAAACTACTTTTAAAATTTATTTTTTCTCAAAAATAAGTAAATTGATTCTTTTCTCATAATTAGATTTAAAAAAATAATTTATAAAAGATAATAAAAATCAATCAATTAAATAAAAAAATTCAAAAAATATTTTTTTTAACCTCAAACAACAATCTCAAACAAGTCCTAAATCATCTCTTAATTTTAGTTTCGTCAACTTATTAATCTTTATGTCACTTTTTTCGTTAAAAATCTGTGTAAAAACTAAAATGCACCTCATTTACAATTAAAATTTCTATTTCAACCATTTTATTTCTATTTTTTATAAACTCAATAAAAAAAATAAGAAATTTACTTTCTAAATTCTCAAACTTAATTTTCTTTTCTTGCAAATTCTTATTAACCAAATAATAATTGAATTAAAAACAGAGTAAAAGATATATTAACCAAAATAAAAAATAAAAAATAAAAAACGAAAAGAGAAGTAAAAAAAAAAAAAGAGAAGAAACAAGCGAGATCAGCCATTGCATGTAAACCTCCAAGCCATTTTTGGCAAAAACCAGCAATAAATCATGAATAGTATATGAAAAATTTAGAAATCTATAACTTGTTGGTTGAAACAGCTCCTGCAATCCCAATTGTCCATCCCATCACTTTCTTCAAGACTATATATTTACACCACACATATCCATAAATAAATAGAAAAGAAAAGCTTGAGCGCACGTAGAGACCTATACATTTCAATTACAATTTCCAATTTACATGCTTGCAATTGCCAAGATCAGGTGGATAAACTGGACTTAAGCCAATTTTGGGTTGCAAATTTGGTTTATGGATGGGCCACTTTCATTTCTCTCCTCGTAATCCTCATCTTCCACTCTGTTAACCGCTTCTTCTCTGCCGCGCGAACCGATATCCATTATCAATGAAAACGACAGCGATTCAATTTTTTTTAAAATTTTTAATTAAAAATAATATAATATAACTATATTACAGTATTAGAGAAGGTTATTTTGGGTATTATCAAGTTATTTTATTTTATTTTTTAACTATTCATTTATTTTTTTAATGGAAAATCAATTAAAATTAAATAGAATGACTAATAAGTTTGACAAAACTAAATTAAGAGATGATTTAATTAATTTGAAAAAAAAATTAGACAATTTCATTAATCAGGTCAAATATTAAAAATAAAATAATAATTTATAAAAAAAAAATGTATCCGAGTTTGGGAGGTGAGTTAAAGATATCAGTAAGGCATCTTTTCTTTAAAATTCAGATATGTATAATTATTTTTTTTCAAAAAATCAATCATAGTATATATATATATTATTATTTCAATTTGTGGGGTTAATTTCTTTCACATCCCTTTCTCCACAAAATGTTCCAAAATCGCCTGTCAATTTTCATTTATTTAATTATTGTTGAATTGCTTCTAAATTTAATCATAAAATTCAAAATTGACAATTATTATTTTTTAACGAAGTTTTTTTTATGACTTTTCTACACAAACAAATATACGTACATTGAATGTATACATTCATGTGATTATATGGGTATAAATTTTTTTTATTGAATAAATAACGAATGTAAAAATATATAATCATTTTAAAAAAAAAATACATTTATATATTAAATTAACGTATAAAATTAATGAAAAATGTAAGAATGAATTTTTGGAGACTCTTTTTCATTGCAGTGTGTGAATATGATCCAAGTAATAGAGGAAAATGATAGCACAAAGACAAGTGTTTATGGAAGCCAGTTCACAGCCAACGTGTTAAGGGACCCATCAACACACTAAAAAACAAGAGCAAAACTCTATAATCCAGCTTCGAATTTTAGCTTTAGAAATTGGTTGGTGCAAACCAATCATATGGTTTACTTTCATATAATATTAAATTATGTTTTGAGACTAATCAATTTTTAGAAATTAAATTACTACTAATTATTAAGATTATATTCAGATGTATCTCACCCACTAAACTGTCTTTGTGCACTTTTCTTGGAAAAGAAAAAGAAAAAAGGTACGTAATGATTTTCATGGCCAACAATACTATTTTGTGCGGTGGGAATTTCGTTTAGAGATCATAAAATTGGGCTGTAATGATTTTCAATTTTTTTTTTTAAATTAAAAATTACTTATTTCCTATTTCATATACTTCATCCGTTTCACAATAACTGTCTTTTTAGAAAAGTGATTTTATTTCAATATAATTATCATTTTACAAATTCAATATAAAATTAATTGATTTTTTTTCAAATTTACCCTCAACATTAATTGACTTATTATTATTGATAGAATTTTGGTGAAAGACAAATTAAGAGTATATTAGTCTATTTGATTTGAAATTATTCATAATTTATTGCTTTCTTAATTTAAGTGTATTCTTCTAAAACGACAATTATTGTGAAATGGAGGAAATATTAAGTTTGCATTTTTATCAAAAAAAAAAAAAATTTTTTTTTTGTCTTTTGTAAATATCTAATTTTGATATATATTATTAGAAATTTCATCAGAGAGAAAGAAATTAAAAAAAATAAATAAACTTATGATAAATAATGGCCAATGATGTGTCTTATCGTATTCCATGCATTTTTTATTTTAATTTTATTTAGGGAACATGATTTTATACAAATTGTATAGCTTATGTATATTCTTTACAGATGAATTTCACGTGAGCGCACGTGCCATGAGATGATGAACGAAGTTAATCACATTGACCTTGATGTGAAAGATCAAGAATAAAATCTTAACGTTGCTACCTACTCCAGTATTAAAATATCTACTTTGTTTTATTTTGCTACTAATATATATATATTTAATTATAAGAAAAATCTAATTAATAAATAGATAATGTGTCATATTGAGGTACAGTTTATTGTTAAGTATAAGTGTATAATTATTTTTTTTTAGTAACATGAACAAAGTTTCATATTTAGTTAGGGGAAAGAGAAAATTTATTAATTAATAGGAAAATATCATTGACCCATTGCATATTATTATAAGAGATAATCTCTCCATTTTAAATTACTTGACATTTTAAAAATGTGCACAGAAATTAAAGAGCTAATTAATCTCTTTAATTAGTAAAATAAAATGATTTAAATTATTTTTATTTTCTATTCTACTTAATTTTTGATTAAGGAGTATTAAAAATAGATAAAAATAAAAAAATATATATATAAATATGTCCTGAATTCTATAAAACATCAAATAAAATAAAAAAATAAAACTTCTAACTAATTTGAAATGAATGGAGTAATTAATTAGAAAGTGAATGTTGAATGTGATGTTGGGAAGCTGCTGGGAAATTTTTTACCATTTTCATTGACGGCAGAACACTAAACAAGATCTCATGTGGGCCATACAACTTCTATTTATTTAGTGATTTCCAATTCTTAATTTGCGGCTATATAAGACCGACACTCAATTATTAAATTATTAAATCAATCAATTATTTTTTCTCTATTTGAAATTGAAGTATATAGTATTGGGTGGCATGAATTTAGAAGCCATAGTAGATGTACTTATATATGGATTAATTCACAACCATTACAACTTAAAAATCTTAATTATTAATATTTGCAAATATAGTTTAGTAATGTCTTTTTAACTGAGTAATACATCTAGATTGGAGTTTCTCATAATTTAATACTAAAAAAAAATCCTAATTATTTTTTTTATTATTATTATTTTGATAAAAGGAAGGATAAAGTCCCTAAATACAAGACTAGGACTAGATTACACATATCATTGGGTCAGAAATTAAAATTATTAGAAAAATCCTAATTATTAGAAGTCTTTAAGGAGTCATCTTAAGTAAAAATTTAAAATTATTTTACCAAAAATTTAAATTTAAATTAAATTTTATTCTCAATTTAGTTAAAGATGTGTCTTTACCAAATATTGAACTTTTGATTGAATAATATTAAAATTATTTTTATGGCTGAAAAATTTCGATTTTGAATATCAGTTGGAATTAAATTTACTAAAAAAAAAAAGGTCTTTAATTGATCTTTAGAATAAAGAAACTTTAACTCATTGATTATGGTCTCGGATTTTGTTTTCAGTCCAATTGAAGAACAAAATATCTGTCTTTGATTTCTAAATTTGAATTTCCTTATCAATCACATTAATCTTTAGCTCACTTCTAAAATAATAAAAATTTTAATTTATTAAATTAAAGAGAGAAATTTTTTTAGTATTGAAAAAAGAGATTTGAATCTAAGGGGGTGTTTGATAACCCAACTTATTACTTAATTTAATATTTTCAACACTTATTAGTTTTAAGATGGTTTGATAACATAAAATGGTCACAACTTAAAATTTTCAATTAAGTCAAAAACTACTTAAAATGGTAAGTTAAAATATTTAACTTAAAATTTCTACTGAACACGCTCAGTTATTGAATTTTTAAAATTTTATATTAAAGTAACTTTTATACTCTTATCATATTCTTAAATGCTCATTTAAAGTTTAATAATATTTATTTTTTAAAAAACTTATAAGAAATATTATCCTAATATGATTATTACTTCTAAATTTTTTTATTTATAATTTTATTTTTTTTAATTTCAAAACTGTATTTAATGATTAAAACTTAAATATTAATATCACATAGTTAATTACATCCAATAAAAAAATTTAATAATTTTTAGTAATAATAGTTATCAAACAGAATTATTATATTCAGCATTTAAAAATTTCAGTATTTATTATATTCAGCGCTTAAAATTCAACACTTAATTTTTCAGCGCTTAATTTTCAGTTTTAACAAATATCACTTTAGATGATAGAAAAAAATTTAAGTTGATTTGTTTAATTTACCAAACTTTAGATATACTCATGATTAGGGAATGGTATTTCCTTAATGAGCCTTAGCCCCTTAACATGATATCCAAACTTACAACAAGGAACAATTGGGTTTGTTACTGGGCCAGGCCCACTTCATGTCTCTTTGTTGATTGGCCTAAAAAAGACACGAATCAACAATATCTTTTTTTTTATTATTATTTTTAAAAGTCCATTTGATAACATCAAACGAATCATCAATATCATGAAGAGAAAAGAAAGAAAGAGAGAGAGAAAAAAAATATATATATACAAATAATTTTATCTAACGCGCGATCATTTTCGTGTACAACACGCACCAATAAACTCAATGGGTCCTACAGAATACTTATTTTTAAACAATATATTGACGCGCTCAACTAGGCGCGTGATTCTACGACAAGGAAAACTGTTTTTTGGTGATTTGGTTTTTGCCTGGTAGCTCTAATCGCCTGCGAGCGAGACCTGGATCTCTTATTGTGAACAAGAGAAGAGAACGACACAAATCATGCCCCTTCTCTGATAAATCCATATATCAACGATGCCCCTCTTCTTCCTCTTCTTGTGCTTGATCTCTACCACCGCAAAATCTCGGATCGTCAATCGGTTGGCTCGTTTTCACCGGCCGTAGAATCCCGCAAATCGCTCCCCCCCGCGTTTCGACTCGGTGAGTCAATTTTCTCCGGTTTCGGTTGTTAGGGTTTCGGATCTATTGTTTTTTTCTTCGATTCCGTTCGATTCATATACAAATATATAGTTTTCATTGTATAAATATTCTGTTGATTTTATTTATTTTATTTTATTAGGTTTTGAATATTAAAGATGGAACCCATGGATATTGTTGGCAAATCGAAAGAAGATGCATCGCTACCTAAAGGTAAAAAAGTTTTGATTTTGATTTTATTAATTTTTTCCACTGAATTATTTGGTCAATTTTATTGATTTCATGGATTAACCCTTTTTTTTTTTCGGGAAAAAAAAATCGATATTTTGAGCTGCTTGTTAAAGTTACAATGATGTGAAAATTAGAAGAAACGTGAATTTAGTATTGTAAATAGTATTATTGTGCTAATTGAACTAAAATTATATAATTTGAAATAGTTCTGTAACTATATGAAAGATTATTATAAACGTGCTTTCTTATTCATGGTATGCGAGGAAAGGCAAAATTATATTCATTTTTAGATGTTCTATATGAATGATGTTACTGTTACTTTTGATTTAGCAGCTGAAAGAATTAATTTTGCATTAGATTCTATTACTTAAGGAGCTCTTGATTCAGTTGGTTTATGGATTGTGTAATTTGAGCATAAAGCGATGCTATTTTAATGTTCAAATTAACTGTACATGCTCTTACTTGACTTATTTAAGTAAAGTTATAATGTCTGGCTAGTCCTTTCTGGACAGTGTTTACCCTAATTTGAGTGGAGTCTACAGTTTAATGCTTATACTTTACTGATTGTATTCTAACATGACTCTATTCATTGCTAGGTTAAGTACCATTAGTTCATGCAATTAGTGATGTTATTTGGCCCCTGTTTGGTTGAAATACATCATAAAAATGTATAAATTTACATGCATCAGCCTTTGTATTGCTTTTAACTATTCTAGGCTCATGTTTTTGTTTCCTTCAATTATTGAATTTGTTGACTTTTTTTATCGGCTAAACATTTTAGCCCCTTTTTCCAATCTATCTTTTCAAGGTCAGTTTGTGATCATTCTGAATTGGCATAAGCATTCTTTAGTGCAAATGAGTTTTAGATCAGTTTTAATGCAATTCTGTGTTGATGGATATCTTGGCGTGACATAGAGTCATCTCTATTTTCCTAATTTGTATACTCAGAACGCAATAAATTTAGGACTCAGGAGTATAGTTGGTTTATCTTATGTTGAAGTTTAGACTTGCGTGGAAAGAAATGCAAACTGTTTCAAATTTAGTGGCATGTTACAGAATAATGTAATTAGGATAAGTCTTTAAGCACGTGATTGCATATTTGCATAGGTTGCAGCTGGAAAGCAATGATTAAGTAAGTTAGGTTGGGAAATTATTGCATAAATGAGTGTGCTAAAAGGTTTCTTTGCTTTAAATGTACTTCTTAATAGATTGCCAACTTCTGTGATTTGCTTTGTAGCATAGTGAGAATGCAGCCTTTTCATTTTCCATCATTGTGTGTTTTTGGGTGGAGAAACCGCATCTACTTGGTTTTTGGCACTCAGTTATGCTGAAATCGTCTTTACTTGGTGGTACATTTATTTGGTTGTAGTGCATTTAACCTTTACATTGCAAAAATGCATGGAGGTATGCATGCTCGCAGGGATATCATATTCTGTTGGTTGTTGATAGGTTCTGCTAATGCTTGGTTGTAAACCATGCTTGTTGCCTGGCAAATAATGCTCAGCTTTTTTCTCTCTTTCAATTGATTGCTTTTCTGACTCTTTATAATTTTCTTTTCCAGCAACTATGACCAAAATTATTAAAGAGATGTTACCCCCAGATGTTCGTGTTGCAAGAGATGCACAAGATCTTTTGATAGAGTGTTGTGTAGGTGAGCATTTTTTCTTAAAATAAATTTTGTGCCTGTATCAAGCTTGAGTTTTTTCAATTTTTATAACATGTATCTATCAACAGTCCATGAATTTGTGGCTTCAAAATGTTATTTTGTTTGGTGATCTGTTTTGGTTCCATACATCTTTCTTTTTCTACTTCTGTGCATATGATATTGTGATGGTTTCACTATCATGTACCATATTAGTGATATATTAACTTGTCATTAGGAACAGTTGCTTTCACATTATTTTTGTGTAATGGTTTATACGCCTCTAGGTTTTTAGAAGATTTTCTTTGCAAGAATATGTCTGTCTGAAAACATATCTTCTTTATAACTATTATGAAAGTCAGTTATTCTCTAATTTATCAGCTTAAATCAGTCACTTGCTGCATCATCCTTGGTTTTGCTATTTGTAATTTGTTTTGGAGTCATTTTTATAATATCTCTAATTTATCAGCTTAAACCAGCCACTTGCTGCATCATCTTGGTTTTGCTGTGTGTAATTTGTTTTGGAGTCATTTTATAGTATTTTTCATTTTTACATGAAAGCAACTCATACAATCTCTTATAATCAAGGACAAACTTTAGCAAAAGCTTAATGATCCATTCTAAGTAGTTTAACTGTTTGGGCTTCTATTTCTATGTGGGAAAATTATAGAGAACTCATAGGGACTTGGTTTTTTACTCGTTTTGGTTTCCTATTCTCTTATATTGGAATTTTGGTTTTTTACTCTCTGATATTTGAACTTTGTAAGAATAATACTTCAGTCCTTTATTGGGCAAAAATTGGATAAAAAGTATTTTTTTCTATTAAAGAACTCTCATTGATTTGATCAATAAAAATTGGACTAAATTGTTGAATTTTACAAAATTAATGGATCAAATTGTTGAATTGCTTAAAAAAGGAGGATCAAAATGCATTTGAGTTTAAACCTTTGGGAGATGATATTGAAGAAAGCACATACTGTGGAAGATAATTTGTGACCACTCATGTTAAATTGGTTTTTGTGACCACTCATGTTAAATTGGTTTTCTCCAACAATGTGCGGCATTCAGTTTTTAGCTTATTATATTGGTCATATGATGCTACTAAATTTGGAATCCATAAGAGGGAGCCAATTTAATGGTTCATGCAAGTGCTTTACATCTATTTACTTGAAATATCTATTTTGTTCGAAATTGTTCTGATTGGTTGCTGACATATTTATAGTTTTGTGATTATTATTTATTGTTACAATCTTCAATATATTCTGTTTCTCTTCATACTTTTCTTAATTACTGGTTTTTCTAATATATTTGAATACTTAACAGACTTGAGTTTTATTGTGGATGTGCAATTATTCTTTTACTAATAACTGAGTAAATTATATTTTCAGAATTTATAAACCTTGTATCATCAGAGTCCAACGAAGTATGCAGTAGAGAGGAGAAACGGACGATTGCGCCTGAGCATGTACTCAAGGCTTTAGAGGTACTTCATTCTATTCTTACAAAATTACTGCCAAAACAAAGGGGGGAAGAAAAAAGCAAACTTGCGTGTGTTCTTCTAATTTTCTTATAAATAATGCACCATGACCTTTTCATTGGCAAGAATCTAATCTATCATAGGATGTATCTAACCCCTATCATCCTTTTACCACTTGTTAGCACAGGAGCACTGTGTGAGAACTTTAATTATAGTAACCTGAGATATACGTGTGTGGGTATTTTAACTAATAGTGTCTCCAATGATTATTCAAGTTTTTTTTTCCTCCTTTCCTTTTTTTGTTTGGGTTTGGGTTGGGGTTTACCAGTTGTCGGTTTGCTATCTTGATGTTATACTTTACAAATTGTTTGAATGCAATGATTTACATGTGTTATTTGCAAGTTTAATCTGATTCCTTCCTGATCTATCAGGTTCTCGGGTTTGGAGAGTATATAGAAGAGGTTTATGCTGCATATGAGCAACACAAGCTTGAGACTATGGTAATTCATCATTTTCTTATGGTCTTGTTGATGTTAGACTTTGACACTAGGAATGCCTGGTTCAATCTTCCTTCTCTAAGATTAGCAGAGCATGTCATAAACTTTTTTTTTTTTATGGGGCTTTCTTCTTTTTATGTTCAATTTTATTTTATTTTATTTTATTTTTTTTCAAACCATTAACTGAACCAGCCATTTGAAAATTAAGCTTTGCAAGTGCAGCTTGAAATTTATTTCCTGACAATATTTTTGGGAATGCCTTCCAGCAGGACTCTTTAAAAGGTGGTAAATGGAGCAATGGAGCGGATATGACCGAGGAAGAAGCAGTAGCAGAACAGCAAAGGATGTTTGCTGAGGCGCGTGCGAGAATGAATGGAGGGGCCATTGCCCCTAAGCAACCAGAGACTGACCGAAGTTTAGAGAGCTAACCTTTAGGGGTTTTAATTTTATTATTATTAAACCATAGGCAAGCATCCTTGACTCCTCATTTTGTGCTTCTAATCGTCTCTTAATATAGTGTACAAAAAGTCATTGGCAAAGTGCACTGGCCTATGTGGATATGCACTTCCGATTTGTACTTGTACTCCCACCAACTTATGGATCATGTCTATAACTTAATGTAATTAGTGCAATTTGGTCCAAATCCATCTCTATTTCAGAACTATTATAACAATTATATATAGTTATATTTACCATGTTTACATAAACCTACTACTTGAATATCACTAAGCATAGTTATAAAATGCTTTTTCTAGGTGGGAATGGCCAAATAATGTTGGTGAACTTTACAACATGATTTTGAAATAAAATTTAATCTTACCCAACAATTTGTGCTAATGCGACATTGAATTGAAGCAAACCCTCAACTAAATGGATATCAACCCGACATTGATGTCGTCATTAATGTGATTTGGCCTCTGCCAAAAAAAAAAAAAAAATTATGTGATTGGTCTATGACTATGAAGAAGGGTGTTGGGGTTGGGATGCTAGTAAACTGGACCCCACCCCTCCCACCCCTCCCAACACCAACAGGTTAATGATGTGTCAATTTTCGCTGAAACCCTAATCCCATCCAGACAAATGGTAGAGCAGGAACAGAGCAGTTTTCTGTTATTTATTTATTTATTTTTTATATTTTAAGGAAGGAGGGTCCCAAAGGGTAATGAGGTGTCAGTTCCTAGGTTGATGAAATGTAGACTGATCAACTAAATTACTGTTTTGAAGCCAACATTGGGGTGAAGCACGTTTACCCTGTAATGGAAGACAATGTGCTGTAAGCATGTCATGAATTTTGTTGGATTTGGTTCTCTTATTAGTTTGCCACTCTTTTTTACTGCTTTTGGATTTAAGTCAAAAGAGTCAGTCAAGCATAGCAAAGCTAAACAAAGCAAATCCCTCTCTCTCTCTACCCCACAAGAAAGTGAAATTACACACAAATTGTCCCCTTTGATTCCTTTTCTTTTCTTTTCTTTTTTTTTTTTTAATATTTTTATTTCAAATCTCTCTTATTCCCTAAATAAATCAGTTTGGTGGGGCAACCTATGTTTTTTTTGTCAGGATTCTCTTGCTCCACACAACAAGTGCTAGAAACAAAGAATTACACACAAGTTCCACAAATCAATAAAAGATTAAAACAAAAACAAAAACAAAAACAAAACACAGAATCTGCCTTCTCTGTTCTCTCCCTAATCCCCCCTGTTCACCCCTGCCCACCTACACAATCACCATCTATAAGGAGAAGCCTTCCTTTGTTAATTTTTGCTTTTCTCAAATTAAATTCATTAGTCATGGCTAGAACCTCCTCTCAAGATTCTTCTTCCTCCAAGAGACACTTCCATTGGACTAAAAAGATTGGAACTTCTGAAAATTATGATTCTGTTCCAACCTTTAAATCCTCTGTTTCTTCTTCTTCTTCTTCTTCAATCCCAACTAATGAAGAAGACAAAAAAGAAAATAATATTAGAACCCATAGCCTTAACCATAGCCATTCTGCTTTGCTTACTCCAAAGAAAAAGCTACCAGCAGTAGCAGTTGCTAGGCTTCGCTCTGTTCTTAATGCCTTTGGAAAGAACAGAACAAACCTACCATTGGGGCTTGGCCCCAGAGTAGTAGGTACTCTGTTCGGCTACCGTCGTGGCCATGTCCATTTTGCATTTCAAAGAGAACCCAATTCACCTCCAGCTTTTCTTATAGAACTTGCAACTCCAATTAGTGGATTGGTTAGAGAAATGGCATCTGGGTTAGTCAGAATTGCATTGGAATGTGATAAAGAAGATCATGGCCATCAAGAAAAGAAATCTTCCTCTGTTTCTTCTTCTACTTTGAAATTGCTTGAAGAGCCAATGTGGAGGACTTACTGTAATGGGAAAAAATGTGGTTTTGCTACAAGAAGAGAATGTGGGGCTAAAGAATGGAAGATTTTGAAAGCTGTAGAGCCAATTTCAATGGGTGCTGGTGTTTTACCAGGAATTGAAACAGAGCCTGGAGCAGCTGAAAATGGTGAACTCATGTATATGAGAGCTAAATTTGAAAGAATTGTTGGCTCTAGAGATTCTGAAGCTTTCTATATGATGAATCCTGATAGCAATGGAGCTCCTGAGCTCAGTATCTATTTACTTAGAGTCTAATTTCCATATTAATTCCTTTCTCTCTCTCTTTTTTTTTTTTATATAATGATTTTGGAATAGTAATTAATTAATTATGCTAGTCATATATAATATAAATATTATATAAATACTTGTTTAATTAGTTCTTGAAGAATCAAGAAAATGGAGGTTTAGTAATTTCCAAGTATTTTCCATGTTTCTTTTTTTTCCTTCTCTTTTTTGAGAAAATTATGGGAGAGAGTAAGTGGGGATTTTATAATTACTTTGTATTTTGTTAGTTTGTAGTTGGAGGGGGCAATACATTAGAACGTAATGGATAGATGGGGTCATGATCATGAAGGTGTATATGTATATTTTTTTTTTCTTCAAATCTTTTTAGTGTAAGTGATGAGACAAAGGTGGCCAAATGCAATCATGAATGTTTATTTTCTTTCTTTATATATATATATATTTTCTATGCCTTACTCATTTCATTGTGGAATTTTGTTTTTCTTTTTTCATTTAAGAAAAAAAAAAAAAAAAAAACAGGACTATCAACAAAGACATCAAAGTGGGATTTATGGGGTCTATCTTCTTATTTGGTGGGATTCTATAATCTTGGAATCATTTGAATATTTTCTCAATCACACTTGAAAACTAGGCCATCAAGAATTGAATTATTATTTTTATTCTCTCTTTTTCTTTAAATATAAAGTCTAAATGTTCAATTCATAACTCTCAATTAAGATTTTCTTAGATTTATCAAATAAATATAATTAAATTAATTTCGTGGATAGTCTCTCGTCTTTATTTATATACAGTCAAAATATTCAAGAAATTGAAATGTATTTGATTACTATTTCATTTTCTATTAACACTTTTTTTTTTTGGTATTTAGTTAATTGTTGATGGGTAAGAAAAATGGTCATTGAGTTCATCAATGATAAGTCTAGTTTCACTTTTACTGCTTTAAATCTTAATGTTTGGCTTGGATACTTTGGCAATTATATTCACATATATTTCTAATGATAAAGTTTTCAGCATTTGGTCTAAAAGTGTAATATGTTCCAATGATTGCTTTTTGTGCAAAAATTCTGTGTGGATTGATCCCAAGAAATTATATTAAAACCTAATCATAGAAGTCATCAAAAGCAAAGTATAAAAGAGAAAATAATACAATTAATGCTTAAAAAAAAAAAAAGAGACAATAAAAAATATATATATATATATATATAAATTACAATTCCTGACAGCTGAATTAAACCTTTGTCATTTGTTGACTGCTTTTTACATTGTGATTTGATTCTTCTTCTCCTAAATCTTAAAAGCTTCACTGTTAATAAGTTCTTCATAATTTTTCAATGAAGTTTTAAGTTTTGACCATAGATGTTAAACTCCGACTGGTCCGACTGGTTTAATAAAAAAAAAATTAACAATCAGTTTATAAATTAGTTCAGATCACCTATAAATCGAAAACTTTTCGTAATGAGCGTTTATAATATGTAACGAAAGTTAATTTGCTCTTTATTTTAAATTGTTGGAATTCAATTGATTGTAACGTTCGTTCAAAATATGTAACGTGCATTATTCATACATATCAGTAAATACTTAGTAACAAATTTTGTTAAATGAAAGACACTTAACAACAAACTTTGTTAAATGAAAATGATAATGATGAGACTCAACCATATGATTTAATTAATTAATTAAATATAATATATTAAAATTAAATTTAAAAAGTTGTTAAATATGATTTAATTAAATATAATATAGGGTAAATTATTATTTCGTCTATGAGATTTGACCTAATTAACTAATTCGTCCTTACTTTTTGAGAAACTAACTAAATAATCTCTCAGTTTTGGTTCCATCTAACTAAGTAGTCCTTATGTCTAATTTTTTATTAAATTCTGTTAAAAAAATAAAATATTAATACCCAAAATACCCTCATCCATATTCTCTCATATTTTTTCTCCAATAACCTAGAAAAAAAAAAAAGCAAAAATCAAGTTACAATCATTCTCCAGGTAAAAATCTCCAAATTAAGTAAAAATCAAGCCACTTTTTGTGTTGTCCAAGCAAAAATCTAGACTTTTGCTTCCATTTTTAGCTTGATTTAGATCAAAATAAAGCAGCAAAAAAAAAAAAAAAAAAAGCAACGATCCTTCGATCTTTGCTTTTATAATATCCAAATCAAGAAAAAATCAAGCCACAATCAATAGTTTGTGTTGTTCAAGCAAACATCTAGACTTTTGCTTTTATTTTTAGCTTGATTTATAAATTTAAATCAAGCAAAAATCGAAAAAAAAAAAAAAGCAAAGATCCTTCGATATATGTTTGCTTTTATAATCTCTAAATCAAGGAAAAATCAAGTCACAATCAACAGTTTGTGTTATCCAAGCAAAAATCTAGATTTTGCTTCCATTTTTGGCTTGATTT
Organism: Vernicia montana; assembly: GCA_949750685.1. Taxonomy (NCBI): domain Eukaryota; kingdom Viridiplantae; phylum Streptophyta; class Magnoliopsida; order Malpighiales; family Euphorbiaceae; genus Vernicia; species Vernicia montana. The sequence continues at coordinate 17,856 of CATKHJ010646610.1, forward strand.
AGAGATTTAAATCAAGCAAAAATCGAAAAAAAAAATTGAGGAATATTGTTGTTTAGTAGAAATGGAAAATTTAGAATAAAATGAAGGTTATTTTAATCTTTTTACATGTTTTTAATGAATTTTTTGACAGAAGGATTAAAGTGTTGACGGAATTAAAATTAAGGGACTATTTAGTTAGTTTCTCAAAAAGTAGGGACTAGTTAGTTAATTAGGTCAAATCTTAGGGATAAAATAGTAATTTACCCTATAATATATATAAAATAAATAATTAAGTTTCTTTTAGATTTATGTTGGATATTAACATGTTAAAATTTATGCTGAACATTATTATGTTGAAGTATAATATTATCATAATTTTTTTTTTATTTATATCATTATTTAATTTTAGTTATATGTATATTATATTTATTTTTAACATATAAATAATAAATATATAATATTATTTAAAATTTCGGTTTAACTCCAATTCAATTTTTGACCTGTGACCCTCTGCTTTTATTAATTCAAATGTAGGGCCGAGTCTAAAAACCATGGTTTTTAACTATAAAGGAAAAAATAAATTCATTTATCATGGGTGTTGTAGTCTCCTTTGAAAAGGATAGTCTATGCATTCTTAAAAAAAAAAAAAAAAAAAAAAAAAAAAGGAAGAAAAATAAAAGGATTGCCTATGACATTGTTCATTTATATCTCTAACCCTTCTCTCTAGCTTGAATCCTTTGTAGTAATCACCTTTCCAGGGTCGAAACTAGGTGGAAATTTAGGGGGTGCATGGCCCCTTCAAGCTTCCAAAATTAATTTTTATACCTATATACTTTTAATATATTTTAAAAAATATATTACATTGGCTCTCAAAAATTTTAAATTTTTTATTTGAAGGTATATATTTTTTAAAATATATACATTTAACCTCTCTAAATTTTTAAAATTTTGTCTATTACATATATATTTCATAATTTTTTCTTTTAAATATATATAGATTGCCCTATATTTTTTAAGATTTTATTTGTTATCAATGTATTATTATATTTAGGCCAAATGTATAAATATGACCCTCTTCTTTGTGCTGATGTTTAACTGATTCCTTAATATTTTTTTTTGATCTCATTAGATCCTTAATCTTTTCAAAATTGCACATATAAAACCATCTCCGTTGGGCTGATGTTCAAGTGAGCTCTTAATATTTTTTTTTTATCTCATTAGACCCTTATCATTTTCAAAATGATACATATAAAACTCTCTGTCCATAATTTAGAATTTTTGTCAAGTAATGTTAAAAATAAAAAATTAATATCTATGCACCTACGTATTAATTTTTATTTTTGTATAAATATTTTTTAAACTATTTGGAGAAAATTTAATATTTGTGAAATTTAAAGTTAATAAAATAAATTAATTAATTAAAATATTA
>CATKHJ010646678.1:0-16501 GCA_949750685.1 Vernicia montana
CTTGAGTAAAAAAAATATTTCAAAATTTCTTTTTTATAAACCTTAAAAAATAAAGCAAATATATGCACAATTAGTATCATTTTTATTTGAAATATAAAATCGACCATAAAGTTGAAATATTATTTTTTTAGTTTTATATAAAAATTAATTTTTTTTTAATCAATTGACACCAGCATGTAACTTTAATGGGATTTAAATTATAGCTCTCATTTTTAATCCATCTCATACTTAATATTAGTGTAAAGTGTAAATTATTTTAGTATAAAAATTTATATTTAAATCTCGATGATTAATTTGACTAGTAAGAAAGTTTGTTATTTTTTTTTTATTGACCAGAGTTTCTTTTTTAGGGTTAATACCCATGAGATAATTTCTCAACACATAGATCAAGCATGAAAAGTGTGCCTTTGAGCTTGACCGAAAGTAAATTTAATCTCGTTTGATACATAAACTGATCCAAGAATATTCCATAGTGACAAAAACAAAATTGTATTGCATTTTAATGTTTAAATTCTTTAAACATGACCAGATTAAAGGAATTGGAGCCGTGAGTGAAACTTTGGAGAATGCCTATATATATATATTTATACTTTACTTTCTTACTTTATGAGCTACAAAATTATTTGTTGAAATTTTATACTCAAGATGTTTTTCTATCAATAGATAATACTTAATATATACATATTTTCTATGAAACATGATTTTTATAAAAAAAAAAATTCAATCAAAGTAAAAATTATAATAATAAATTAATAATAAAAAAACTTATTTTTCTCTATCAAATAAATATAAATTAAATCTCAAATAAAAAATAAATAGAAACTAAAAAAATGAGATTAAAGAGATAGAATATAAAACTTAACAGATAATACTTGAATTTAAATATCTAATTATAATATATTTTTTTTTTTTTTTTTTTTGAGAGTGGGACCTCTCATTTTTAGAGAAAAAAAACCTTATTTTTTGTTAAAAAACTTTTATTTAAAAAAAATGATTTTTTTTTTTTTTTTTTTTTTTGAAGCGGAGCTCCTTATGTTTTTGTGGGGCCTGAACCGGCCTTGTCTTTAAATAATAAAAAAAAGAAAAGAGGTTATGTAAGTCAAAGATAAAATTGATATTTACTTTGATGAGAAAATAATCAAATAATAATAACATCCATGTCGGCTGTATCCTTTGTTTATTCAGTTGCTTAGTTAATTTGCCATGTTATTATTTCTGTAAGAATGGCATAGGGTAGGTATATGCTTCGCATCGAGTAAGATTCTCATTTTCCTCCTTACAAGGCATGTAGATTCTTTCTTAACCCTGTGAAAACCTAATAAATAATGCATATAATTTTTATGAAATATATATTGATATATTTATAATATATTTATTTATAATTTAATATAGTTCAAACTGAATGACAATAATAAATTTAAATTTATTTTGATAACTATTTACTTAACTCAATTCTCATAGAATTATTAAAATTTACCTTATTTATAAGTGAAACATAATGAATAAATAAAGTCACTTTAAAATATGAAGAATTTGTTCATTTAACAACAATGGTAATGATGGTAATGGTAGTGGTAATGGTGGTGAAGATGAAGGTGAAGGTGAAGGCGGTAATGGTGGTGGTGAAGGTAGAGGTGGTGGTGATGGTGGAGGTGATGGTCATGGTGGTGACAAGGTGATGATATTTTCATTTAAAAGAATTAATGAAAAAAATTTTAGAAAATATTTTAAATTTATTTTTTAATTTTCTTTTAAAATAATGAAAACGGTGAAAACAGTTTTCTAATAAAAAATTTATAAAACAGTCAAAATAAATACAAAATTATATTTTATGTTTTCATTTAAAAAAATTTCTAAAAAATTAAAATAATTTTTTCCAACTAAACAAGCTTACGTGTGTTAAAATTATCAATATAGGATGCGTGGCCATATCTAAAAGGAATTTCATTCATATGAAAAAAAAAAAAAAAAGAGAGGAAATTTCATTCCTATATTTTCAATTAAAAATAATTATAACAAGCCAGAGGGAGCAAAGGCGAGTACAGCTGTATATTGATACTCGAGAAAGTAGCATTAACAAAACCCTCATTTGTGAATGGTACAGTGTTAGTTCACGCTCCCCCCGTTATATTCTGTGTTTTTTGTAAAACCCAAAACCCTTTACAATCACAAACCAAGGAGGCTCAGTTTGCAGAGAGACAAACACCAAAATGAGCGCCTCCTTCTTCAGAAAATCTACTACTATTCACCGCATTTTACGCAGCCACACGATCACTGACATCGGCGGACTAGACCCATCAACAACGGCGACGGCAATTCATTCCATTTTCAAACAACAAACCACACAGTCTAGAGCTTACTTTCGATTGCCTCAATTTTTCAGGAAATCAAGAGAGTATAATGAACTTTCTCCTTCGTTTTTCACTTCCCCGTTCTCTTCCACTGCTTCTTCGTCCACTGTAGCCGCGCCTTTTATTGGATGGTATCTGGCGATGGTAAAGTCATGGCCTATTTTGACAAAAAGTGTAACTTCATCGCTTATCTATGTTGCTGCTGACTTGTCTTCTCAGGTAAATTGGCAATTGGGGTATTAATCAAATGCGATCGTGGGATTTTTGGTTCTTTGTTATTTTCAATGATTTTTTATAAAATGGGTTTGTTTTATTTATTTGTTTATTTTGAATTTTTGAAATAAATGTGGGATTTTGATAAGTTAGAAATTTGAGGGTTGATGTTATGGTTTGTGTAATATGTGGGTTTTTAGCTGTTTGATTTTTAGAGTATTATTTGTTGTTGAGCTTCTAAATTTAGGGGCATGGCTAGATATATAATACATGGTTCACATCATAGATTGGGAAATGATCATGATCTATTGAAAATAAGAGACTGCTGTAAAGGGTATGAACAAGTGTCCATAATCCAAGACATGATTTTCATGAATACTATTAATATCATGTTATTCATTTAATAACACTGGCAATTGGTGTTCCATGGTACGAGTTAAAGAACCTATTTTTACTCTCTTCTTTTTTTTTTTTTTTTTTTTTTTTTAATAATTAATGGAGATCTTAATTAGAGGTCAATTGGCCGTTTTGATTAGATATGGTTTTTATGTTAGATTTTATAAAACTAATAAATTTTTTTTTTTTTTTTTAATATCAATGTTGAATTCAAGAAAGCACATTTTTTATTTATTTATTTTGAGTTCCCTTATTTTGCCTTGTAAATTAAAAGGGTTATCTTAGTCCCGTGGTTATGTTGTTAAGACCATGGTGCGTGCAACTGCAACCTATTTCAAATTCTGTTGATTGAAATTTCAGAAAATAAGGGTGAATGATGCCTTGCAATTTTGTCAGAATGGAATTTTCTTTTTTGGCTGAAATGCAATCATTTTCATTTCAGTTAGCAGGTTTTTAGAAGTTTCTATTCTTAATATGTACTAGTGCTATCTGGATCCCCTTTTGATGAAATATCCTTGCTGATTGAGCCTATTTCAGGTAAAATGACTAAATGAGCAGCAGGGTTTCCACTTTATGAGAATAGATTTTAACTTAGGATGGTGTTGCATTTTCTTGTTTGGATGTCATTGCAAGATATGTGAGAGACACAGGAATTAGCATATGATATGCAATCAACCACTAGAAAATTTTATTTGCTTTTGTATTTTTCATATTACAATTTAAAAAAATTCATGCAATCCTGAAGCCACATTTGGGGGGGGGGGGTGGTTGGGGTGTGGTTTACAGATTACAGTTGCTATGTCTGGAAAGATGATAGAGGGGAAGTAGAGTTAAGACTTAAGAGCAATCGTGGGCACACCTATGTGTAGTTTTTCTGCAATGGTTGAATCAAATTAGTATACAAATAATTTAACAGATCCTCTTCCCTTTATGGAATAAACTTATGATTGCTTCCAACCTTTTGGTGGTGAGAAAGTGAAGCATAAGGCTTTCTTAAATTGCTGGAAAGCTCTAAACTCCATTGGATTCTAATTTGATTCAAGCTTTTTGGTCTTTTCCTCTTCTAGGTGTTAAACTGTCAAGACTCAAACGCCACCTTTTGATTGTGTCATCATTTGCTTCCATCATCACTTGCATTCTTTTTGTTGACAGTAGTCAATTGATATAAAACTCAGAACAAACTCTAGGTTTATCTTCTTCATACTTTTCTTCCTTCTTAACTTTCTCTTCTTGGTTACATTCAATGAGTTATTCCAATATTCTATTGTGCTCGTCCTTGTTTATTCACTTTAGAATTTACATAGCACCTTGGAAATGCATATATGCATGAAGCTCATCTCAGTCATCTCTAAACAATAAGGCTTTAGAATAGTAGTTTCTTATCATGTTTAAAAGGGGATAAAAAAAAAAGGAAGAAGAAGAAAGGTTTTGCAATAATATAAGTTTACTTTTATATTTTGTTCACAATCCGTCAGCAAAATAAACATTCAAGTCATGTTAAGGACACATATGAATTACTTATGGTATCCTACTTTATTCCATGTTATGTACATTTTAGAGTAAATTACTTCTATTTCTTTGCTTTCTCTGCAAAAATTTTGTTTCGGCTGTGGTTGTGTGTTGACTTTAATATAAATCATTTATTTGTGTATATTTTCACTGAAATTTAGCAGTAATTGCATGTCTAATGTCATTTATGGGGATTTTGTATCAATTTTTTCTTCAGACAATTGTACTGTCAGATTCAGAGCCTTATGATTTGGTGAGGACATCGCGCATGGCAGGATATGGGATGCTAATTTTAGGACCATCGCTGCATTTTTGGTTCAACTTTGTGTCAAAACTATTACCAAAGCGAGATTTAATCACAACATTTACAAAAATTATCATGGGGCAGACTCTCTATGGACCTGCCATGACTGCTCTCTTCTTCTCTTTGAATGCACGCGTACAGGGTAAGCATAACTTTTTAGTTATATATATATATGTATGTATGTTTTGTGTAGAACATATTGGTACAGTCCTTAGATCCTATTTCTTTCATTATTGCCCTCCCCTCCCTTCCTTGCCCCAGAGTAAAATAATCCATCACCTGTCACATGTATCTTTTATTGGTTACTGGAAGATATTTTATGTGATATTTTTTCCTGATTTTTGAATGAATACTAAGCACTAGCATACTATTTACTTAGGCTAATTTTAAATATGTTATATTTCTCTGAAATGATAATATGGTCGATGCCAGAAATGATTGATAACTTGATGATATGCTGAGAATTACTTCAGAGATTTAGAAGAAGCCTTTGACTTGTTTTAATTCTTGAAGAAGAGCAGCAAAGAAACGAGTAATAATAAAAGAACTCTTAGACTCTAAGCTTTAGAATTGTGGTAAGGGAGGCTGTGAGACCATCTATGGTCTCATGAACTTGCATCACTAAGACGCCAGGAGGAATAAAACACACTCCACCCCCTGTTTGAACTACAATACATGTGACGTGATCACATCTCTAATGTGTAGTGTAAAACTTAACTTTCAGTCACGATTGTCGTGAGCATAATCAGACTTAGTTTGAAAATTTAAAATTTAAAATATGGCTTTCAAATTTTGGATTTAACCATGTTTGTTTTAGAACTCTTGGAAGTGACAGATCCTATTTGTAATTGGTGAGCTGAAAATTATCTGGTAGACTTGGGGTTGCCTTAGCTATGAAAGATCCTGTAAGACAGACTTGGTATGTCAAATTGGCTGCTGGAATGTCTCTAGCATGCCCACTCTAATGGTTAAGTTAATAACTAGTAGAGAATAAGAGAATTGTAGAGATAGAAGACAAAAGATCCCCATACCTTGGTCTTTAGCTGTATTTATAGGAATAGGGCATATTCTCCAATATTGCAATATTGTCCTTATTCCTTAGGGCTATTATACTCTTTTATACCCTTCATATTCTTATTCCATATCAGTAATATTTCCCTTCTATTCCCTGTGATACAAGGCTCAGGTTGTGCTTTCACAGGAGACTGCATGAACTGTGTATGCTGTTAAATAGATTTTACTTGTTAGTAATGATTTATATGTTGCCATGGTGGCCTAGCGCAGGTGAGAGCAATGCTGAGATTGTTGCCCGGTTAAAACGGGATTTACTGCCTACAATGATAAATGGTGTCATGTACTGGCCCGTATGTGATTTTATCACTTTCAAGTTCATCCCTGTCCATTTACAGGTATGGATAGATTTACTGCTCTGCTAAGTTTCTTTATTCTCTTTAATCTTGTTATAACTATTATTTGGGGTTACTATGACAATCAGGATTTTTATGTTTTTAACATTTGTTCCTTGCGAATCCCATTTTGACAGCCGCTAGTGAGCAATTCATTTTCATATCTATGGACTGTCTATATGACATATATGGCAAGTCTGGACAAAGTGGGCACTGCAGCTGATTAGTTAAATGCTTATGAGTCTTACCTAACTGCATTGGTGGATTCATGCGAAGTCAAGTTTAAGCAAACCCTTTGCATGCCTTTTGCCAAAATGGCTGTAACATCGCGGATGATTGGAGCATAGATGAACTCACTGAGTTCTATTTGTCTCTGATGCAGCAGAGCAACCACCATCATCTTAACTGATGTATACCCATGATGGTTTTACCTATAGCTGTGTAATTGGATGGACTTTATTCTGTAAAGCAATAGCTTAATATTATCAAAAGTAAGAGACTACAATGCTAACTTCATTTTCAATGAATGGCATGGATAGCTAATTTCTCTATAAAATTTCATCTTTTGCCATTTATGCTTGTCAAATGCATACAAACCACTTAGGCAGTAAGCCCATGTATTTCTTTACTAGGCAATAAACTCAAGTTTGAGTCTTCCAAAAAATGGGAAAAAAGAAAAGAAAAGAAAAGAAAGTTCTGAAACGCAGGTAAACTACAAGATTTGCATGAAGTTCTTTCTCATGCAGTAGATCAGCTAAAGGATAGTCACATGATCTTCAGATTATGTTCCTAAGCAAAGAGAATAATACTACCATTTTCAAAGCCAATTGAAGGATTATAGTTGGTACTTTCTCTGAATCAAAGACATCTGCCAAAACAAAACAAGTGAAATCCAGATCATCAGTTTTGTATTGCAGAAAAGATTTTATATCATTCATTTCCGATATTTCAAGCTCAATCAAGTATTTATGGTGTACCTATCATATCAGATCAACCAATACTTCAGGTTACCTTATTGGTTTATACATTTCATCTTGTTGGCAACACATTTTGAGCAGGCTCCAAAATGATTCACCTTTAAATGATCAAATTAACAACTGGTTGTACCTCTTTCTTGACAGCTGGTTCACATTTAATTACAAAATAATTTAAAAGTACCAATTGCCAGACCTAATTCTAACATCATATCAGTAGATATTTAAATGAATCAATCCATTTTGATCAACTCTCATTCTACTAAATTGTGGGGTGACAAGAAACCTGCGTACCCATTTTTGTTCTACCAACCCAATGCGTCCAAGTTTCATGTGTTTGCCCTCCAAGCATGCTCCTCTATATAGAAAAATACCTAAAACAATGACAACAATAATTCGAAATGATTAGAACTCGTGCAAATATCTTCACAATGACGACTATGAAGATCTTTAAAGCTCACTGAAAAATACACTGTATTGATAAAGTTAAAAAGTAAACATCTCACCTGAGAGGTAATGTGATGAGCCTGCAATCACCATAAGATCTGCCTTTTCATTACCAAGGATAAGTCAAGCCAGTCCACTGTCATGGAGATGGCTTCTCAAGAACTTCAAACAAAAAAGAACCTTTTTTCTAATTCAAATAATGTAGCATTCCAACCAAAAAGATGATAATGTCAAGGACTCAAGGTCCATAAACAATTCTGTATCGACCCTGGCCCCAAAGGAAAGAATATGTGGTAACAAAGTTACAACTCAGTCATTAATTGTCATATGCATATAATTGGAAGAATAGTCTAGTTCTGCTAATTACAAGCAGCATCAGTTTGATAGCCATTAAATAAGTATTTAGTGATCTAATAATTCTAGGGTAAAAAGATCAATGCATCATATGATTTTCAACCCACAACAACTTATCTAGAATATGATGCAAAAGTAATTTATTTGAGATTAAGACAGACTCTCTTTAATCGAAATTGCCATCTTCCATGAAATGGTAAGCTAAGACCTCCCAGGAACTCTTCCAAGGATCAAATATTCTGCCATACCATATACGAATTCTTCAGAAACTTCAGTCACAGATTTTCAAACTAGGATAAAGATTTAAACATTATGGAGGAATAAGCAACATCTTAGAATTATGTAAGGAAAAAAAAAGATTCTGAATCAAGTTCTTAACATGATTAGGGAAAAATACTTACAAGACCAAGAAGTAAGAACCATAACCATCATTCCAAAATAAAAGTCGCTTTATTTCATTGATAATTCGGTACACCAGAGGCACAAAAAGAAAAAGAAAATCAGATATTAATTGAAGAATGGTGTAAATTTCTTAAAATAGTGAGCTCTAACCTGTATTTAATTTTACATTACTGTATAAACACATATCCCTTCAACAATCATTTGTGGCATTTAAAGACAACCTTGTCATCTGATCTAAAATTTCCACAGCTTCTACAACTTATTCCCTTTGGCATGCTTGTAAAGCTCCGTAACAAAGCGGAGAGCAAAATTAGAGTAGATGACTGATTCAAAAAACTGAATCATCAATTTAATGTGGAGATAACCTGGTATCCCATTGTATCAACTGCAGAACTCCTAACAATTGCTATGAAGATATTTATCACTCTTCAGAAGCACGTAACGAAATTTTCTCACGTAACGTGGCCCAATCTTCTCCAAGTATTTGGGGATTCACCTCCATTGCAACATGGAAATCCAACATGGATGCATAAACAGATTCTGTTGGTCTTTGCATGTATCTTCCAGGTAACATCCTGTTCAAACCAGGTAAGAACTGGCCATTAACCTTTTTCAAGTGATCATTTCCACACCTTGAGCTAGCTAAGCCCATACATGGTTCGATCAACCTCTTCAAATATGTGTCCAACCCATTATTCAACAAATTAACACTGTCCACCGACACATTAATCCCTTCCATCTCCAACTTCTGTTCCAAGCGTCTTCTTAATGATCTTGTATCAGGAAGCTCACAATTGTACACACAGGTCTCTCGAAGGTGACTACCACAAATAGAAACATTTGAAAGTGCTTTACGAGCTCCACGTATATTCATGGAAACACCTAGAGGAGCAGTAACTGGGCTTCTACTTTGAACACCTGGGCTCCCTGCCACCTGCTCAACCTCTTCCCCCTCTTCCACAGAAGCAACTTCAACTGGAGGTCTGCTGCCAAGTGAATGCAATTCTGTAGCACTTTGCTGTTCTTGTGCCCTTGAATTCATTTCCTCACACACCATACTTTGTGGCTTCCCAAGTGGTCCCAGAGGACTCGGGCGGTCCCTAAACTTGCGATCTCGATTAACAGGAGACCTGCCCTTCCTAGGGGAAGGAGGAAAGGCATCCCCATAAAGCGAGTGAAGACAATTTCTCTGATACCCATTTGCAGTTTTAATACTAAAATTACTTCCTTGTCTTTTAATACCTTTTGTTGGAGGAACTTTAGCAAGGCAAGCATTCTTGACAATTGATCTAATAAGACGGTTGTGAAGTGGGATATTCTCTCTGCCAATTATCCTAACACAAAACTTATCAAATTCACACTTGCTTATCTTAAAATTAAACAATCTTGTTAGCTGATCGAAGTACTTATCAGCTCTTTCATGGCCAATCTTTTTAACAATCAAAGCTTTGAGCTCTAAAGTATTACTTCGAGTATAGTTTTGATTAGGCAACATCATTTTTACCTCCCAAAGGTTACTTGAATTTACCAAATCCAAATGCTCATCAAAATCTGGAACTTTCAAGCAAAACCCAGATCATATAAATACCTTCCTCCCAATTCAAAACCCTAAACCCTAGTTTCCAAAACACTGTTCCCATCTACACAGAAATCAAAAACATATAAAGATTCAATAACAATGCCCACATTTCTCTAATTTTGATGAAACCCATATTAAGAATTTAGCTCCAAAAAACATTACTTGCAATAAATACGAAGATAATCACACATAAATATTAAATGAAACAGGAAAACAAGTAAATAAATAAATAAAATCAGAGCCATAAAAATTGAATTAACCGAAGTAACAGAAACTGAAATCGACATAATTAAAGAGATTAAAGCAGCAAATTTGGGAAATAATGGAAACCCAATTGAAAAATTGAAGCAAAATTGAAAACCCAAAAATTGAATTATGAATTGGAGCAAAGATGAAACACGTACCAAAGTGGGAATAGGGTTTCCTATTGTGTACGCTTTTGTGCTGCCATGTATGGGATTTTCTGGTGATCGATGCTGTGTCTGGTTTGTTTACTTGGTTTTGGTGGTATTCAGGTGTGAATAGGAACAGACACCAAATTGTAAGGACTCATCATGGGCTTTTTATGAATTGCTTTTAGGACAACTCGCGGTGGGTGTTCATAAACCGCCTAATCCAAACCAACTAATATCAGCCCGCAATCCAACCGTAATTTGATAAGTACTGTGAATTAAATTAATTTGTATTTTTTTAAATTGTAGCTTATGAATTTGATTAAATTTTTTATTTTTTAATTCGCAACCTGCAATATATATTTATATATAATTTTAATTAACAATTATATATATACTAAAATAAATAAAAGAATCCAATATAGATTACTAACAGAAAAAAAAAAAAAAATCCACCGTAACTTTTATATATATAATATAATATTTATTTATTTATATTAAAAAAATAAGTTGAATTTTATTTGATAATTTTTATTTGATAAAAATAAAAAGACACTATAAATTACCTATTTTTTTTTCTTCATTATGCAATATTTTTTAGTAGTTTTGAATTTTTTTTTTTTTTTTATTAAGACTTGTAATGTGATTTCTACATATTGATTTCTTCATTTAATGTTTGATATATAAATTATTTTATTAGAATTTAAAAGTAAGTTGTTTAATTTATTATTATTATTTTTTATTTTTTTTAATATTAATAGAAATATTTATTAATTAAAAAGTGAATAGTATATAAAATAAATCCGCACAATCCGATTCAATTTAATCCACATTTATAAATTGGATTGAGTTAATTTTTTTATTTTCATAAATTGAATTGGATTGATAAATTCTCAATTCATAATATGTGAATTGAATTGAATTGAATATCCTATTAAAACCGAAACAAACTGCGAACACCCTATCTCACAGAACATTAGTTTGCACTTTTAGGCCTTGGTTTTTGTTTTCTGTTATATCAACGGTTTTTGGCTTATTAAGCCTTTCATCCTACTTTTTTTTTTTTTTAAATTTTAATTTGATTTCGAGTCAGATTGTAACCCAAGATATCACAATAGAGATAATCTTAGTACTACTAAATTAAAATTTTATTTCAAAATTAAACTTTTTTTAAGGAATTCAAAATTAGACGTTAATTCTTAAACTACACTTAATAATATAAGAATTTAAAGAATTAAAGCATTTTATAATATATAGTAATAATTTAGAAGTTAAGTGATTTTGAATTTTAGATTTTTAAGAATTAAAGTGCAGTTAAATTTTCAAGAAGTGATATACAAATAAAAATTTCGAAATCTTATGTATATCAAGGACTAAAGTATAGAGGTTTTACCAAACTTCAGAAAATAAAATAAACAATACTTATTTTTTTCATTTACCCTTCAATTGTTGACATTTCTATATTTTGAATATTCAGGGTTAAGACCATTGGTCCATTTGTGAAACTCTTGCCTAAATTTGATACACTTAATCTTTTCTTTCTTTTATATGGATGAGATTCGATTTCTAAATTTTTAGGACAAAATGAGTTGATTTTGCCAAGTGAGTTGGCATTCACACCTACAACTTGAATTTGAGAAATGGACAATACATTGTTATATTTGGTGCATCAACATATGATTATAAGTTAAAAAAAAATATTTCTAGACCGAACCGACTGATTATTCACCCCTAGAAAAGAGCACCTTTCAATCCCTACCTAATCATTTTTGTGCATATGTTGCTAAAGTTGATTGCTGCAACATTTGATTTTCTCGAGTACATGGATCTTATTTGAAGCTGTGAATTGCATTTCATCATGGACATTATTGAACAAGAATGATACATATACACTATACATGACCTAAAGACAAATATTTTCAAATCATCCTATAAATCTTGAAATCAAATTTGTGAGGATTGAATTTAGAAGATCAGTAGATTATTATATCTATTCCACTTTCTCTTCCACCAGAATTTCATACCCTTCTTGGTCTGTTCTTGTAGTTGTTGAATCCGAAAGTAGCATGACTGAAGCCTCATCTGCAACTTCTTGATGCAGTTTTGGTGTAACTGAGTCGTCCAGTGCCATGGTATTGGAAGGCACTGCTGGCTGTTCTGTATTAAATTTGGTCCATTTTTTGTCCTTGGCATAGGCTAAAGTAGGGTATAAGATGAACCCCAGAACAAGAACTGCACCAGTTACTAAGAATGTCCTCAGAGAAGCCAGGCACATAACAAGAACAAGCAACATTGAAGGAGGTATGCAAAGCAATGTTGCACCAAATGTTTCCAGTGGGACTTTATAAGGCCTACGAAGATCTGGCTTATTTATTCTCAGTTTTATAAAAGCTGCAAACTCAAAAAGCATTCCTATGGCATACAAGAAGTTTATAAATTCTAGGATTTCCTGGAAACTCATCCATGACAGGAAGATTACTCCAGTAGCAGAACACAGTATGCTAATGGTGGGGGTACCATATTTGGACCTGAAAAAGAGCATTAAAAGAAATGTAATTGTTTCCAATTTCCAACAAATTTTACTCAAACGTTCACAAAAATAGATGAAGACATTCAATATGTTTGATTAGCTTGCTTCTGTTCTGCTACTGTAATACAATCAATAGCAAAAAGCAAATTCACCAAACGAAGTCTAAATTTTCGGTTTAAGGTTTTATATAATTCAAGCAAGTTCAGTCAATTTGGTTACACAACCATATCTAAGGAGCACCATTGGTGTGCTCATTGGCCAATATAACAAGATATGGAATTCAAATATTGAAAAATGGAACTTTTTAACATCTTAAATACTATTAACCATTTCTTCCAAATAAAACAAAATCAACCATGGAGACCTAATTTGCTTGAATTTCCAAATGATGAATTAAAGCAAAAATTAATATAAAGCAGAAAGAATAAAAATGACTGACCTTGAAGCAAAAATAGATGGGAGCATTCCCATCTCACTCATGCCAAGAAGCTGAAAGGCATCACTACTCATTTCTGCTTCAAATAATCCCAAATTAGACATAGCAGAAGCTGCTTGGATCCACCATTTAAGCCAAGCCCCTCCAATCAACATCCCAACTTCTGCAAAGTATCCATCAGTCCACTCACTTGATGAGGTATTCAAAGCCCCAGTGCCAGCTAGAAGTGGAATCAAATATGAAGAAACCACCAACACTACAGCCCCAAATAGTGCCTTTGGGAATGTCTTACTGGGATTTTCTATCTCCCCTGCAAGAGTACTTGCCTTGTCCCAATAATTCAGATTCCAAAACAAGCTATTGAAATATCCCCTCCATTCTACTTTCCTAAAATCTACAACTAACCATTGTTGAGGCCTAATTCGAGGAATCGAAAGAATACCCATCACAATAAATGGACATAGTGAGAAAACAACAAGAATAACAGCTGAAAATCCAACAATATGTAGGCCTCTATAATTCAAATATGTTAAACCAACTGTAATGCCTAAAAGAGCTGGAATTCGAGCAATTAAATGGTTGAAAATGGGAAATGAATGCTTCAAGTAATCAAGAAACAACACAGGGTAAAGAGCATTATCCATAACCCCACTAAACCATTTCCAAAACCCTTCTTGAAAACCCCAGAAGGGACCAAAAGCTGAAGATATCCAAATAACATATCCACCATTCTCAGGGAAACTTGTGGCTAGCTCTGCTGTGACTAGAGCTTCTGGAACACTCCAAATTAAAGGGAATATCAGAAATCCAAGCAAAGACAACAAAGGGCCACCTCCTGCCTTCACTGAATCCTCCACACCAAAAGGACCCCCAGATACATCATAGAATATTAAAGCAATAAGAGGCAATAGTGTGAGTTTTGGATTTGTTTTAGCTTTGTTTTTGACATCTACTGGTAGTCCCTCTTCACCCATCCACAAACAGGACAGAATAGAGAGAAAGATTCAATCTTTGAATCTAAAAATCACTTGAAAAGTATTAGGGAACTGGGTTTTGCCTAAAAATCAGATCTTTGTGGATTGTGAGGAGAGCTTGTGAATACCCATCAACAAAAACAAAAGAGCTTGTTTGAAGAAACTACTTGTTTATTTGGGAGGCTCAAAGAAGATATGAAGACTGCTTATATTCATTGGAGAAAAAATAATCCAGATCTTCAGAAAAATAAGATAATATGGGTGGTGATTCTATAATTAGTCTAGGTTTTGTTTTTCTCTTCCGTTTACCAGGCAACCATGGAAGTTGGCAAGAGTTGAATTTTTTGAGATAGTTGAATTTATCGAATCCCACTCTCTTGTGAGGGAGTAGAATTGGCTCTTCAGATTTTTCTGACATTGCCATACCCATTATTCCTTTTTTCTTTATAATTATTTTGTTTTTTCTTATTATCTCTCAGTTATTATTGAAAGACAAAATTTTCAAAATATGCATCATAAATTATTAACACATTTCTATTTTTAAAAAATAGTTTAGGTAGTATTTTATTAAAATATTTTTATTTATTTAACGTATTAATAAATTTATTATTTAAATTAATTATATTTATATTTTTAATAATACATTAATTAATATCCACTAATATAAGAGTTGAGTTTCAAAAAATTATTTTTTTTTTTAATTGTGAGTTACTGTGAGGGTACTGTTAGGAAAAAAAAATTTAATTAATGATTTTAACTAAATTAATTTCTAATTTTTAATTTATGTGAAAAGTTAATTGTGTCTATCAATTTAAAATGAAGAGAAATTTTTTTTTTTTTTTTTTTTTTTGTATAGCCATTAACCATACCCATCATATTTTAATATTTAATACCAGCAGATATATTTTATGTATCTAATAATTTTAACAATATTTTTTATAATTAATACTATCAAAATAAAAGACTAAGGGGGTGTTTGATAACCCAACTTATTATTTAATTTAATATTTTCAGTACTTATTAGTTTTAAGATGGTTTGAAAACATAAAATGATCACAACTTAAAATTTTTAATTAAGTCAAAAACTACTTAAAATGGTAAGTTAAAATATTTAATTTAAAATTTCTATTGAACACGCTCAGTTATTGAGTTTTTAAAATTTTTTGTTAAAGTAACTTTTATACTCTTATCATATTCTTAAATATTCATTTAAAATTTAATAATATTTATTTTTTAAAAAACTTATCAGAAATATTATCCTAATATGATTATTGTTTCTAAATTTTTTTATTTATAATTTTATTTTTTTTAATTTCAAAACTGTATTTAATGGTTAAAATTTAAATATCAATATCACATAGTTAATTATATCCAATAAAGAAATTTAATAATTTTCAGTAATAATAGTTATCAAACAGAATTATTATATTCAGCACTTAAAAATTTCAATATTTATTGTATTCAGCGCTTAATTTTCAGTTTTACCAAACACCACTTAAATCTGTTAAAAATATCTTTTTTCTCACTACTCTAAACTCTCCCTTTTAAAAAAAAATTAAGGTGTAAATTTTAAAATTAGATATTATCTTTTTAATTTTTTTAAAAAAATATTTATTTATATAATAATATATTTTACATATTTATGTATAAAAAAAGAATTATGCGTTTTTATCTAAAAATTAAAAATATTACTATATTGACATTAAAAATAAATATTAAATAGTATTATATATATATATATATATATATATATATATATATATATATATATAAGAAGGATATTTTTATAAAAAGGTAAATAAATGTTTCAATTTATCTTCTTATCATGTTGCTCATTTTCATGCTAGTCTTTATGATTCTGTTGAAGCTATTCCTCTCATTGAGAAGGATCTTTTGTTGGATTTGATTTCTTCTAATTAATAATAGTTCTTTAGTTTTCTTTTTTTTTTTTTTAAAAAAAAGAAGGATATGATATTATAATTCTTTAGAGACAAATAATTAAATTCTATGAAGATATATACAAATTGCATTTGAAGAACACGCGCTATCTAGGGGCAAGTGAGTTGCTGATTCCGAAGATGTGGGGGAGGGACCCATCCAATTTGCCTTATAATTGAGTTCACGTTAAAAAGATTTGCTTTATATTTCGTGTGGTGTGCCAAATTGGAAAAAATGTTAACACCATATTGGATAAGGTTTTAGGGTGAAAAAAAAAAATTAAAATTAAAAAATAT
>CATKHJ010646832.1:0-21722 GCA_949750685.1 Vernicia montana
AGTTTATTTTAAGTAAAAAACCACTTAAAATAATAAGTTAAAATTTTTAACTTAAAATTTATACTAAATGCAATAAGTAAAAATTAACTAAAATTTTTAAATATTTTTACTATTTAAAAATTATATTACTTATTTTATTCAATACTTAAAATTCAACACTTATAAATTTTCAGCACTTAATTTTCAGTTTTAATAAATACCACTTATTAAAATTTTCAATATAATTTATCATAGTTCTAGTTCTAAATATCAAATTTCTCAATTGGGGCATGTGTACTTTCAATCATCGGATCACGGATTTGAGTTTATAGCCTTGACTCTTGAGGCGCGCGCAATACGTACAATCCTCCGTATATTATTCGCAGACGCCAGTGGCATCATTCAGTAATATTCTCTTTCATTCAAGGTTAATTTCGTTATTGTAAATCAAGTAGGTGGTTACTCTTCCTACTGATTGATTCTTGTCTTCCTCGCTACTGTTCTCTGCTTCTATAAGCTCAAGCGCCAAACCAAAAAAACTGTAAAAAAAAAAATAAAAAAACACAGAGAGATCTAGAGAGAGAAAGAGAAAATGAGGGAACCAGTAGTTGAGAGTAACGTTTCATCGCCATTATTACCGCCATCGCCACCACCTCCACAAGCTTTGCTTGAAAGGCTTAAAGATTATGGTCAGGAAGACGCTTTTGCCCTTTGGGATGAGTTATCTCCTGATGAGCGAGAGTTTCTAGTTAAGGACATCGAGGTCAATTCACTACTACTCTTTTGGATTGGATCTCCTTCAAAGTGAATTTTTAAATTAATCCGTTTTTGGTTAAAACGGTAGAGTTCGAATTACTCGAATTCAAATTCAAATGTTTGTTTTTGTTGCAGAATTTGGATCTTCCAAGACTCGATCGGATAATTCGATGTTCACTTCGTTCTCAAGGTCTGTTTGGGCATGCACACGTGTGATTGTATCTAATTATGGTAATTTTTATGTGATTTTACTGGTTGAGTTGATTTCATTGATAGGTTTACCTGTAGCCGCCATAGAGCCGGTGCCGGAGAGTAGTGTGTCGACGGTTGAGGAAAGAACGTTGGAAGATAGAGAGAGGTGGTGGAAGATGGGATTGAAAGCGATCTCTGATGGCAAGTTAGCTGTTTTGCTTTTATCCGGTGGCCAGGTACTTCTTTTTGGTAATTAGTAATGTTGGACTCTTTACATTTCTTGATTGCTTTTACTTTTTGTTTGATTTTTTATACTTCAACTTAAAAAGTATTACTAGTTCAATGATTCTACTTTTTTTTTTTAAAAAAAAGCATTAATAATTCAATAATGCTATTTAGATGGGTTGTTGCTTAACGAATCTTTCTCTTTCTACCTTACTTTTGATGTGTTGCTGCTTTATTGGGATTATGTCCACTCAAGACAATTTTGATTATAGTTAATTTGTTTTCTTGATAATTTTAGATCAGGAGTGATAAATTGTTCAATGAATACAAACTGTTTACTTTATTGAACAGTTTTGTATAAATTTTAAAATTGGGTCTCTCTCTCTCTCTCTCTCTCTCTCTCTCTTACTAGTTGGTATAATTTTGCTTTTTTGGATGTCCACTTTTGGCATTATGCTGATAGAAATGTTTAACTAATAAAAGCAAGCAATCTAATTTTGATCAAAGAATAATTATTACTTGTCATAAAGATGCTTTGTGGGTTGTGCATACTTTTTTTTTTTTTTTTCATTAGAACTAATTTTATATTCAGATTTACAACATTCATACATATGCATTAATCTATGTGTACAGTAACTCTATCTAGTAGATCAGAAACCTAAGATTTTGGGATGACCTCAACTGAGAATTAACATTTTCAGCTACTTAAATTATCCACTTTCAGTTTACTGCGATTTTGATCTATTGTTCTGCATACTACTGAGACTGTTGTTTGGTAAATCTTATTCAATTTCTATCAAAATGTGCACTAAATATTCCTCCCCAAAAGCAATCACAATGGGATTTGAGCCTGAGACTTAATGAAAATTCCAAGCCTTAATTATGGGGTTTTCCCATAAATTGTAGAGACAAACCAATTTCCACAGCTCTTATCATGGAATTGAGGGACTTTATTGAGGCCTGAATTTACCAAAAGCAAAAGCTCTACCCCACAAGCCTCCTTTATCACGTTACTAGATACTTTGCTATGTAAAAAATTAAAGAACTCGAGTAATGTTTATTATATTTAACTGCTGCAGCTGACATGCTTTGACATGTGCACATTATCTGTTGTTTCCTTTACAATTTTACCTTTATACTTCCTCTACCTGTTTCTAGATTTTTTACTATTCTTTTATGTGTTTTTTCCATCTCTGAAATATGCAGGGAACAAGGCTGGGGAGTTCAGATCCAAAAGGATGTTTCAGTGAGTGATTATCATGCTCATTTGATTTGGAAAAACTATCTGCTGCGATTTTAAATTTCTTTACTAATTTTTCTCATTTAGTCTCGAAATTTAGAATTCTAGTCTGACAGTCATCTAAGTTGGAATTGTAGCTTAAAAATTGGCCAAATGGAGTCGCATTCTACAAACTTGCAAAATACATTATAGAGAAAATGAAGTTGCACTTATGTATTTGCATGCTCAGATGTATTCCATGTAGGTTTGGAAGATGGAGATTTAGTGGCATGAGATGGAGCACTTCCATCCAAAAAATCTGAGTGAAAAGTGGTTTGATGTTAGATGATTTTGTGACAATTATTTCAAAACTAAACTCTGAAATTTGGCATGTATTTTGTTTTTTCTTTTTTAATTTTCATTATCAGGATAGCATGTTCTTTCCTTATTTATTTGTGCCCCAATATTTTTTTTTTTATGATATTTTAAATTTAAACAAGTTCTTTGAATCAAAGGAATAGAAATAAATAGTTAGTCTTCTTCTTTAGATCATATATATGTAAAAATCTTCCTTAGTTCATATGCACATAAAATTGCATGGCTATAGGGTTAACTTTCATCTAATATGAGAAGAATTTTATGGCACTACACGACACTAGTTGCTTATATCTAAAACTAGGAATCTTAGTGATTCTAATACAATGCATATGTAATTATTACACGGTGGTTTCATTTTTATATATTATATTTTCATTTCAGATATTGGACTTCCATCTGGCAAGTCCCTTTTTCAACTTCAAGCTGAACGAATTTTATGTGTCCAAAGGCTGGCTGCTCAAGCTGCAAGTGAAGGTAAGTTTCAATTCTGTAGGTTCTGAATTTTCATATTTATTTGACATGCTTTCCTGATAATTTATCATGAATAGGTTCTGGTGGTCCAGTGTCAATACATTGGTACATAATGACCAGTCCATTCACTGATGAAGCCACACGCAAATTTTTTGAAAGTCATAAGTTTTTTGGTCTTGAATCTGATCAAGTAAGAAAACTTCAATCCTCCTTTTCCTTTTTCCAAAAGTTTGCTATTAATTATTTCCTTTCGGTTTTGGCTTACTTTGGAAGACATCTTTGATTCAGGTCACCTTCTTCCAGCAAGGCACCATACCTAGCGTTTCAAAAGATGGTAGATTTATCATGGAGACTCCATTCAGAGTATGGCTTCATTTTTTGAAAGAGCTAATTTACGGTACCAAAGTTATTGTTGAGCTAATTCATCCCATAAGGTTTTGTAGGAACCCTTAGTAGGTCATTTCAAATCCTAATCTGCCAATAATTTGTCTTTTTCCCAAGTCATTGATCTTTCATTGGGGGAAATGCAAGCTATTGTACTGTTTGTCATTTTTTAATAAGTGTGAGAAGTACAGTGCTTAGGCATCGAAAAAGTTTGACTAGACAATCTTTCTTTGATAGAACAGATTGATGCCATGCCTGGATTTAGAGTCCCTGCATCTCTTTTTCTATGCCCGGGCACTCCCCTCTCCCCATCGAGGACCATTTTAAAGGAAAAAACCATGGTTGCTCTAGCCCAAAGCTCACATTACCTCACTGGGAGACCATGCCAATCCATCAATGCAAAATAGTTTGTCATTGGATGGGCTTCAGGCCCAACATCATTGTTAATTGATTTTTTGGGTCATTATGGTCATTCTTGGAACAAGTAGACACTTTTTTTCCTCTTTTTTGAAACTTACATAGCCCTCCTTGAAATCATGATCATGAGTTTAATTTTGTAATCAGGTGGCTAAGGCTCCAGATGGAAATGGAGGAGTATATTCAGGTAGACTTTTCAAAATGTGGTGCAACATGCTGGTTACTACTTACTCAAATTCTTGCTTTCCATTACTTCTTGGAAACTTATTGCTTTGTTTTGATCCCTAATTGTTCTCAGCTTTGAAATATTCAAAATTATTAGAAGATATGGCCACAAGAGGGATTAAATATGTGGATTGCTATGGAGTTGACAATGCATTGGTGAGAGTTTTTTTTTTCCTTCAGTTCCATCAATTTTCAAACTTCCAGAAATTTTCTAAATTAAAATGTAGTGATTAGGGTCTTGAAAGCAGGTTCGTGTAGCTGATCCAACCTTTTTGGGATATTTCATTGACAAAGGTGTAGCTTCTGCTGCTAAAGTTGTCCGTAAGGTAACTAATTTCCTGTATATTTTAACTTATTTAAGAACCTCATCAATAAAGCTATGGCTGCTAATGTGAATGTACTGCAAGTTCTTTTAGAGTTGGGTTGTGAGAACAAAAGACATCAAGTAAAACAGGGAGGATGCTTGCTGGGTATTAAATAGTCACTACAGAACCTGAGAGTGTTTATAAATTTAGAAAATTTAAACATAAACTAATTTTGTGAGGAATTTTATTATAAAAAACACAGGAATATATATATATATATATATATATATATATATATTTGTTTAGGTATCACATAAACTTTTAAGAATCATATTTAGTCTATTAAGGAGCCAAGTGCTGTGTTTCTTTTAATTTCCTTTTTTTCATTTTTTCTTGTATTCTCCTCGTTATCCCTTTTTGTTGTACTATGCTGATGTTCCATTTTGAAAAGTTCTAGAAAATGTTGGCTTTTCCTGCTTAGTTTTTGAAATTTTTTTTAGAAAAAAGCATCCTTAGACTCTTGCATTTTGTTTTGTCTATTCAGTCCTTAATTACTTAAGGCTGAATTCTTTTACGCCTGAAAATTCGTTGTTCTCTCTATAAGACTACAACAAATTACAAATTACATAATTTTTATATTGGTTCTTGGTACTTTAATCAGCCCTCCTAATTCTAGCAGTTATAGTATGTATTTTAAAAATGATATGCTTTTCTATTTTGAGTAGAGAAGACCAAACTAAAGCAACGTAGGAAAGACCAATAGAGTCATAGACTAAACAAAACATATAGAAAAATCATTGCTCTCACTGCTTCCTATTTTTTGCAAATGTTGAAAATACAGATCACCCCTAACTTACAACTCAACTCAACTCAACTTAGCCTTAATCCCAAAATTAATTGGGGTCGGCTATATGGATTCTTTATTTCCACTCTAAACGATTTTGATAATTGTAATGCCTTTAAATCATATTCTGATAATTGTAATGCCTTTAAATCATACTGTATTCATCTAAATCATACCGTATTCCTCTTCTCCAAGTTAGTTTAGGTCTACTCCTTCCTTTCTTACTCTCCTCTATCATGATGTGCTCAACCTTCCTAACCGAAGCCTTTTTTGGTCTCCGCGTCACGTGCCCAAACCATCTTAATCTTTATTCTCTCATCTTATCCTCAATCGATGCGACTCACACTTTATCTCTAATGCTTTCATTATATATCTTATCTATTCTAGTATGACAACACATCCATCTTAGCATTCTCATCTCGACAACACTCATATTCGATATATGTTGTCCCTTCATTGTCCAACACTCACTACCATATAACATAGCTGGTCGAATAGTCGTACAATAGAATTTTTCTTTCAATTTATTAGAATCTTGTTGTCACATGGGACTCCCTAGCAAGCCTCCATTTCAACCACCCAACTTTTATCTTGTGGCTAACATCCTCCTCACAACCTCCATCTCCTTGAAGGATTGAGCCTAGATATTTAAAATGGGTGCTTTGGGGCAATGCCACTCCATCCAAGCTAACTCCCTCATTATCCCCACTTCGGCCTTCATTAAACTTGCAATGTATGTATTCCGTCTTGGTTCTACTTAACCTGAAACCCTTGGACTCCAAAGTACTCCACAACTCTAGTTTTCTATTAACTCCCTCTTGTGTCTCATCTACCAACACATTATCTTCTACAAATATCATGCACCAAAGGATTTCCTTTTGTATATGCTTTATTAATTAATCTATAACCAAAGCAAAGAGGTAAGGGCTTACTGCAGACCCTTGATGCAACCCAACTGAGATAGGAAAGTCTCCTAAGTCTCCTCCAACTGTACGCACATTAGTAGTCGCTCCTTCATACATGTCCTTTAATACTTGTATGTACCTAATTGATATCCCCTTACGTTCTAACACCCACCATAAAACTTTTCTTGTGACTCTATCACAAGCCTTCTCAAAGTCAATGAAAACCATATGCAAGTCTTTCCTCATATCTCTGTATTTCTCCATCAAGTTTCTAATGAGGAAGATTGCTTCCATGGTGTATTGACTTGGCATGGACCTGAATTGGTTGTCAGAGATTGATGTAACACTACGTAAGTGATGTTCTATAACTATTTTCCATAACTTCAAAGTATGACTTATGAGCTTAATTCCCCTGTAGTTTGAGTAACTTTGAATGTCTCCCTTGTTTTTAAAAATGGGTACTAAAATGCTCTTCTTCCATTTATCTGGCATTTTCTTTGAAGTTAAGATTTTGTTAAACAATCTGGTTAACCAAGCTACACCTACATCATCTAGACACTTCCATACTTCAATCGGTATTCCATTGGGGCCATAGGCTTTCCCAATTTCCATCCTCTTCAAAGCCTCATTGGCCTTCAAAAATCTAATCCTTCTGGTGAAGGTCACATTCTTCTCTATAGTTATGTGGTCTATGTCAACAATGTTACCACTTTAGCCATTATTGAGAAGTTCATCAAAGTAACTCTTCCACCTTTCTTTAATGTTTTCATCTTTCACCATAACCTTTCCTTCTTTATCCTTGAAACACCTTACTTGATTGAGATTTCGACATTTCCTTTCTCTCGTCTTTGCTAACCTGTAAATATCCTTTTCGCCTTCCTTTTTTCCAAGTTTCTCATACATCTTTTCAAAGGCCCGTGCTCTTGCTTGGCTCACGGCCTTTTTGCCTCTTTTTTCGCTTTCTTATATTGCTCATAAGCCTCCCCATTATCACATTTTGGTAGTCTCTTATACCATTCCCTTTTACTCTTCACTGCCTTTTGTACTACCTCACTCCACCACCACCTCTCCTTTGAGGGTGGGCCATGTCTTTTAGACTCTCCCATAATTTTTCTAGTCATTTCCCTTATCCTTAAGCCATGTCTATCCATATAGCATTGACCTCCATGTCCGCCTTCTATGATTCCGACTTAAGGAGTTCATTCTTAAATATCACTTGCTTCGCCGCTTTTAATTCCCATCACTTTATTCTAGATGTCGTACTTCTTCTACACCTCTTTGTCCTTCTCCTGATCTTGACATCCAAAACTACCAACCTATGTTGACTTGTTAAAGCCTCTCTCAGGATCATTTTGCAATCCTTGCATAAGGCTCGATTTGTCTTTCTTGTGAGAAGAAAGTCAATTTGGCTTCTATTTTGCCCACTTTTAAAAGTCACTAGATGAGATTCTCTTTTTATAAAGTGGGTATTTGCTAGGATTAGGTCATAAGCCATATCAAAATAAAGGATGTTTGTCCCCTCCTCATTTCTCATACCATAGCCAAAATCTCCATGCACCTTCTCATAACTTTGCCGATCACATCTTATACCGATAAAAATATTCTCTTCATTTGGCACGCTTTACATAAGGTCATCGATATCCTC
Organism: Vernicia montana; assembly: GCA_949750685.1. Taxonomy (NCBI): domain Eukaryota; kingdom Viridiplantae; phylum Streptophyta; class Magnoliopsida; order Malpighiales; family Euphorbiaceae; genus Vernicia; species Vernicia montana. The sequence continues at coordinate 7,946 of CATKHJ010646832.1, forward strand.
TCAAAACTTTTGTTTGCTCTCACTATCTAATCCAATTTGTGGAGCATAAGCACTAACTACATTCATCACTTCTCCTTCAACAACTAGCTTAACAAGGATAATCCTATCTCCTACTCTTCTCACTGCTACCACTGCATCTTTTAGTGTCTTATCTAGAATAATACCCATTCCATTCTTGTTCCTCTCCTTCCTTGTAAACCACAATTTGTAGCTTGTATTACCCACTTTACTTTTTTTTCCTACCCATTTGGTATCTTGGATGCAAGCCACATTAACTTTTTTCCTCTCCATGGTGTCGACAAGTTCCATCAACTTGCTTGTAAGAGACCCAATAGTCCAAGTCCCCACTCTAATTCTCTTCTCAACCTGTTTCTTCTTGTCTTCTTTCCTACAAGTACGTCTATAAACTGATCTCTAGACTAACTTCTTTACCCACACCCGTCCATGATGTGGAAACCCTTGCTCATTTAACACCAGATCTAGGCGCCGACATGGCGCGTCGCTTTCGGGGAACACCCTACACCCTTACCTATTTCTCACTACACTCGGGCTTCGATGTAGCGCGTCGTAAGTAGAGAACACCCCAACATTTATATTAGTTGAATCCATAATCCTAAGATGTGTCAAAATTTTACGTTGGTTGTCACCTACCGCAACTGTTGACTGCATCACTTTTAACATGCAGGCTGTAATCTGCATGCTTATGACTTGGGCTGCATGGGCCAAATAAATGGCTTTTAGAGGGATATATAGGCTTGAAACTGATCTGGCTGAGCATAAAAACTGGCATCCCCTAGTGCACACAGCTCCCTCCTTTGCAAGGTTCAGGGGAGTGTCATCTATCATATACAGCTTGCCCCTTTCATTTTTGCAAGTTGTTTGTGCAACTTGAACCCATAACCTTCCAATCAACCTTACTGTTATGCCAAGGCTCACCCTACTGGCTGAGCATGTGCTTCTTAATTTGAATGGATAACTGTAATAAATTTAAATTCTTAACTTTCTTATTCATAAAATTGGAGTTGAAAAGCAAATTAATACTGCATGAACTAACACTGCATTCAGGTTTGTACTGCTTGAACCACACTGCAGTCAACTATATCTTGCGCAACATCATTATTCTGTTATTCATCTAAGCATATGGAATTTGGTGAAAGTATAGTGCTTCCTAATTTTTAAGTGATTTATTTACAGGCATATCCCCAAGAAAAGGTTGGTGTATTTGTGAGGCGAGGTAAAGGAGGACCTCTCACTGTCGTCGAATACAGTGAGTTGGAGCAATCACTAGCTTCTGCAGTCAATCAGCAAACTGGACGCCTTCGTTTTTGTTGGAGTAATGTATGTTCTGTTTTCATATTGTTTCAAGTGTTTGCAGATTTGAATATTGCTTTAGTGTCTTCTGGCTCAATTGCAGCTGAATGCTTAGAATTGTTGGTTGCCAGAAGTTCTTATAAGCTTAGCTGAAAATTTATTGTTTGATGTTATAATCAATGATAATTTTTACTTCTGCGTTACTAGATTTGTTTGATTCACAATTTCTTTCAGTTTTTGACAACACATGCAGTCTAATATTTGGATCCATACATGCATTTTGATTAGTTTTGATACCATGCAAACTGTTCCTCTGCTCTAGCAATTTGTATGATTAGATTTGATTTCTTAATTAGGCCCTATGGCAGTGTGTGCTTTGCAAAATACTTCAGAAAACGAAGTATATTAGAGATGAACTGTTATTATAATTAAAAAGGAGGGAACAGAGAGAGAGAATGAAATTCCATACAATATGCACCAAGTCATTTGCTGTCCAATGGATTTTTTTCCCTTTTATACCAATATTATTGATTTCCTTTCTTATTCTTGTAAGTAATGTTTGAAATTGGAACTACACATTTCAGTATGTATTATTATGTGCTTCGTCTATTGGAATGTATTAGTAGTGGTTTTACATTCTCTTAGATTTTTATCATCCTTGACAATTTCAACTTTTTGGTTTTCAGGTATGTTTGCACATGTTTACTTTGGATTTTCTAAATCAAGTGACAAATGCTCTAGAGAAAGACAGCATGTTAGTGTCTATCACTTTCTCATCATACATTAATAACATTTAATCATTTCCTACCTGACATGTTTTTTCTATCGTTAGTGTAGTTGCATATTTTGGACTTTCATGTCACCTCCTCTAGCTCGAGTTGATTGCTAAGTTTCCATATGGGAACCACGCAAATAGTATCTATATGCAAGCATCATTGACCTGTTTATAGTCAGAAGCTTATGGTCATTTAGATGTAGTAGTTAAGCACCTCATATACAAATTATATAATGTGAATTTTCTGGAGAATGGTTGTCTATGAAGTTAAAGGCATGTTAATTGAAAAATTAAAACAGAATTTAACCAAACCACCATGCCACTTCTATTAGTGTGTGCGTGTGCACGTGCATAGTGCTTTTTTATGCATTAAATGCAAATATTGTTTCAGCTTCTTTGCATTGCCTTTTCTATTTATTGATTTTATGAAGTAAGATGGTTAAACAGTAATGATGACTATGCTTAGCTTGTTTAAAAAACTCAAGATGATATTAGCAGCGTGGTCACTGCAATTTACTTGATGCTTTTGCACTCTGAATCCTGAGGAAGAATTATATTTTATAAGTATTAAGCATATCCATATTTTCCAGAGGAATCCCCTATAACAGAATAAATTTCAGGAAACCAGATACTACTTCCAGTCTCTATGATTTTATTGAACATCCATTGTTGTATGTTTACCCTACACATTTGATGGGTGAACGCGCACCATGTGATAATCTGCACGTTGCATAACTTCATGCCCTATCCTTGTATATGAAGATACAACAGAATGGAAAGCTAGGTCATCTACTGCATTCTGCATTACAACTTTAATATATTACATCAACCTGCACTGGTAATTAATCTATAGTTTTGTACATTTTTTAAATTATTGCAAGGATCGTAATTTGCACATGCTTTTTGAGTGCAGATATCATCTCGCAGAAAAAAAAATTCCTTCAATACATGGATTTACAGTGGGGTTTAAGCTAGAGCAATTCATATTTGATGTATTTCCATATGCTCCTTCAACTGCTCTTTTTGAGGTGACTTTATCCCCTCTTTTCCTGGATTTTCAACTGTTGGATCCCTTTCCTATACTTGAAAATTTGCTTGTTCCACTGTGTAGGTATTACGTGAAGAAGAGTTTGCACCAGTGAAAAATGCCAATGGATCAAATTTCGACACTCCAGACAGTGCTCGACTCCTTGTGCTTCGGCTCCATACCCGTTGGGTAGTTGCAGCGGGCGGTTTCTTAACGCATTCAGTTCCCTTATATGCAACTGGTAACTTCATGCTCTATTTTGTTTGTTCACCAATAATAGTCACTGTGTGTAATTATATATCTTTGGAATACTTCAGGTGTGGAGGTATCCCCACTTTGCTCTTACGCTGGAGAAAACCTAGAAGCTATATGCCGTGGAAGAACATTTCATGCACCTTGTGAGATTTCATTCTAGTTGGTTTCATCAAAGCATCAATATATCAATTTATGCGGCTCATTTTTTAGTTAAATTTGGAACGAGATCCGTCTCTCCCGTGCTTGTTTCGAGATAGATTAGTCATTAAGATGCAAATGTAAGAGTTTAAGGCTTTGGAGGTGCAATTTTTATTTAATGTACATTGTACAAAATTGTTGTTGAGCAATGAGTTCCCCTTCATAGATTGTGTGCCGTACAGCCATAGTTCATGGCATCCTTTTTTTTTTTTCACAGCCAAAGTGGGTATAGAACTTGGAGGTTTGATGTCTGTAACACATTATTTGTCTATTATTGGATTTAATAGCTTTTTAATTAGGTTTAAAGTGTGGCGGAGCATTTGCAATATCATAAACACAGGAAATGTTGAGAATGAAAACCATACAACTTCGATGACTTGCATTCGCAAAATTGTTTTATAGCTATGTGTTTGATGATGTATTGATGTTATTTATTTTTTATAAAATTACATAAATGGTGTCTAAATTTTTTAATTTTTGATATTTTAATATCTCAACGTTTTTTTTTTTTTTTTGCAATCAAGTATTTGAATTCTTTAGTTACATTCAAACACCAAAAATACAAAATTCAAAAACCAAACAAGAGGATTTCTTCAACAAAGAAATTTGAAATTCAAAAAAAAAAAAAATCAAACAAATTAAAAAAATAACGGTTGAAAACAAATCAAACAAGTGAATGACAAAAAATCCATGGAGACCAACAAACGGCATGTGAGAGAAGCGAAAGAGAATGGAAAAAAAAAAATCATAACAAAGATTAAATGCCTTGTGTTTCGTTTTGGGGCTCGGTTGTGACAAATTAACGCCTTGTAACTCTTCGCTTTGGCCAAACGCAACCGCAGGTGGCGGCGATACCTGCGGTGAAGACGACAATGAGCCAAAAAAAAGGTAAATCCAAATCAATGTCTTGTGGTTCATAAAGACGACTGATCTTGTCATTGAAGTGGTTTCATTCAACCTAAAACCAAACTTAGCAGATGAGAAGTGAAAGAGGTAAGATGTCAGATTGAAATTGCATCCCTCCCAATGAGTCCAATTTTTGATCTCTTCTTCTGATGTGGCTTGCTGACTCAATATATGTGGGTCCAATTTTTGCTGAGTCCTGAGCTAATTCTAACTGAATGTGTACCTCACCGGTCAAAAACACTATTTATATGTAATTAAAGACTTCAGCGTTAAGACACCAAAATAACAAAAATCAGAAAATTCAAGACGCTGTTTATGTAATTTTATCTTTATTTTTAGACCTATTTGCTTAACTCACCAAGACAGCGAATGGCATAGAGCCTTGAACTCGAAGATAATGAATCTTAAGCAAATTGAGATAAATTATCCCATTATGGATCAAGTGCCGTTAACTTTTGTTGCATTTCACCAAATGACATCGAGTCTTTGCATTGTCTTGCAGATTGAAGCAATATTATTATCATTCTGAAATTTGAAAAACAAATTTTATACAAGTTTTTAAACATGCAAAGGGAAAAATTCTTCTGGTTGAAGATGGCTTCAAGTAGCATTAAAAGGCACATGGCAGCAGCTAGAACAATTCCGCGACTAAAGTCATCAATAAGCTCGTTCAAAGATATGGTGAAACACCAATTAAAGGCTCCATACCAGCCAGTTGCTGCTGTAAGAACTTGTACACCGATTCAGTTGTCATGGCAGCTATTCTAACGACCACACCAATTCCCTGCAAAGAGAAAGAATCACTGGGTTAGCTTGTTCAGATATCCAAACTATCAGAATTTAGGAAAAGCAACCAAGCATATACTAAGATAAGATCACTAGCATCTCTAGTGGTCCATAATGAAGCGTTATTTAATGGAATGAAATAAATTATTAGTTCATTTCTCTATTCAATTTGATTACAATGAATTACATTACACCAAACATGCACTCGACCATTTCAGAAAATAATTTTCTCCGTAGTAACATAAATTACTGATGAAGGCTAAAAGATATATATATATTATTGACTACATAAAACCTACAAGCTTGAATAGGGCTTTGTACAGAATCATTAAGTGTAAAAAAGAGTACAAGTGAAATTACATTAATATCTTATTTAATGTTTTCCCCTTTACATGGAGCAATGTAGCAAAGTATTTCTTGGGTTTTATTTGCGCATCTTAACTTTATCATGTTACACGTATCATCTCCAAATGATTGCCAAATTCAACACCTTAAGAGCAGTTTTGGTTTCATGTTTCTTTCTAGTATTTAAAGTATGAACATAATTATGATGTCAAAGCATATCCTGAAGAATAGTGATAATGATATTACATTCATATTGAAAGAAAACAGAATCTATAGGAATAATTACATTAATATTTCTCACCAATCATTAAGGTTTGACAATGACAAATCTATAAATAAGGTGAACATATGAGTGGCATGTGTGCAATGCACAAAGAGAGAGATCGAAAGAGAGTATAGAGACTGCAATGGTTAAGTTACCCTTGAAATCAAAAGGGCAAAAAAATGCAACCATACTTTCTCTCATAGCCAGCTAATTAAGGGTGCGTTTAGAATTGTTGTTAGGGGTAAAAAAAAAAAACGCTTTTAGGATTTTTTTGATTTAATTGATTGATTTTTATTATTTTTTATAAACTGCTTTTTTAAATATACTTCTAGAAAAAGCATCAATTTATATACTTCTAGAAAAAGCATTAATTTACCTACTTCAGAGAAAAACCAGTTTTAAAAATAATATAAAAATTTTGTTGAAAAGCGCTTTTGGAAAACTCAACCCCCAAACAGGGCCTAAGTATATATGTGTGTGTACGTATATAGAGGAAATAACTTTAAGAAAACAGTAGACATAGCTACCCCTTGACATAAAATTCAAGCTGGTGATTGGAGGACACAAATCAGATAACTCTTGGTGTTCATCTTGCCAGATTAAAAAAAAAGAAATAATGGTCAATATGAGCAAACTAGCTCAGAATATCAGTTTGCAGCACTTGCACAATGTCAGAGGAAACAGGAGAAGTACACTTGGCATACAGATTAAATACATACCTTAGGACCAAAAGTGCTGCAAGATGCAACAAATGGTGGTTTGGAGAAGCAATTACTAGAATTTGGTTTTACATGGCCACTCAAGCCAGTAAAAGGCATGTGAAATTGTTCAGACATCATCCTCTTTACATTTTCTTGAACTTGAGTTTGAATGTGCTTCAGCTTTGGCCTACACAATGGAAATCATAAATCTTATATTTGACAGTTTATCAATTTATTTCACAACATTTCAACTTGACTATACAGATGTAAATTCCAATGGAAAATATAGAATCACAGAAGTGCAAACAAGTTACACTACATAATAAGTGTGTCTACCCCAAGAGTATAACCATTGCAATAACTTGGTAGTCCTGCATGCGTTCTGTGATAGTAGTGATGCTTCCTTGCACTAGTAATACCTGTAATAAGATATTGAATCATTTGAAATGAGGAAGCAGGACAGAAATAGCAAAATTGAGTTTGGAAATTGACTGTAATGAAAGAGAGAAATGAAACCCAAGTATTCAGGTAAAGATTGATAGACATTCCTACAATATTATGACAAAATAGAAATGCCATTCAGTTATGTGCTAATATAATATCATGGCCATTATCTAGCACTCTTAGGGAGACAAAGACATAAAATCATAAGTTCAAGAGATAACATTTTTTCTAAAGGAATGCGACAAGATGGCTCAGTAGAAAGAGTGAATTATAAGATTCAGAATAATCAAACAATTAGCTGTACATGTAAAGATCATTATTAAAATGGTTTTGATAACGAAGAAACTTGAAATCTAAATTAACAAGTTAATTGCAATTTGCTAAAACTTCAGAGATTTTGAAAGGACCACTAATATGTAGAACCTCAATGGACTTCAGAGAAATATAGTTGATGGTGTGAAACAAAGACCAAAAAGCGGCAGACACACAATAAACTGCATGCAAGACAAACACTGCAAACAAATAAAGGAGAGAATCTAGTATGTCCTATCCTAACTTGAAAATAATTGAAATTTTATCTAAATTCTACCTAACCAATAACATAACAAACTAGCATGAGTAACCAATCATGATCTAATCTGTTAACCCAACATGCAAAATTGCATACCGTTTATTTATTTTGCAATATAAGCTGATACATTCTCACCAAGGAGATATCCAATGGTTAGAACATCACAGTTTCTAACTGGAAATTCTAGGTTAAAACATCATCAACAATGGATGTGGCTTCTGGTTTTGAGATGGAAAAGCTACCTTTATTATGTAACTCAAGGCCTAATGGCTTCCTTTATGGAGAAAAAGAAAAAGTGTTGCTACATTTTCAAAATGGATTTAGCTGTTGATGACACCAATAAAGTAAGAGGGAAAAAAAAAGTCTAGAATTTTCTCATATAAGCTTCTAAAATAGCATCCTAATTGATTAAAAATAACAGATATATATAAATAAATAAATAAAAAAGTTAAATTTCCAACTTAGAGAATATTACAGTATCAAGAAACAAGGGCTGATCTTCATCCAAAAATATGTTGTTGGTGCTCCTATAAAAATCAAAATCCCATTTTTCTCCTCTTTCATGACGTCCACTGGTAATCCAATCAACAATTACCAAACTTGAATCAGAAAGCAGTCTAAAAACTTGTTTCTGAGAGTATCTTGCAGTTGAAAAACACGTTACTGGATCTGGAATGACAACCAAAAGAGAATCACTGCCAATTCTTGCCTACTGCACGGAATAAAAGTAGCCGCATCACTTGAAACTATCCGTCAAACAAATAGTAAAGCATTAGAATTTCTTATAAACTTTCTTCTGTCATTCAACACACTTGATTTAAACAAGTAAAGCCCATGAAATCTCAAGTCTTTATAATTTTTTTCCAAAAATGAACTTAATGTGGCATTCACCATAACCAAATAAAATTAAACTAAAATGGAATAAAATAAAATTAAAAAGAAAGTGAATCAATCCTTCAGCCCAAATATTCCATGAACATCTTTAACTTCAAAACCAAAACTTTAATTACTAGAAAAATACAGCATAATCAATAGCTGAGGGCAATAGATAATAAAATTCTATCATGACATGATATGATTACCATAAACTTGGAATATGATAAATGTGTTGTTTTTTGGCTAATTCAATTCAAGAAAGATTGTTACCTCAAGAAATTGTTCAGAACATTTGGATCCCAAAGACTTGTAGACCTAAAAAGTCAGACTTTAAAAGGATTAATTAATTGAATTAAATACAAATCAACTGCACAAATCAAGAAATTAGAGCAATAACCTTAGTAGAAGCTTGGGTTGTCAGGACAGCAGTGCATCCATCTCTAACAATAAATTCACATGATATAGAATCTCCCTATGCACAAAAGCATCAATAAACAAATCAAACTAAAAGAAACACATATAAAGAAAGCAAAAAGAAGATGAGACAAGAGAAATGGCATACAGAGACGATACCACCACCATAGGTGAGGGTATAAATCCATACAGCATCAATTTTGGAAGAACCCACCTGACAAAACAAATTATATTATACAATCAAGTACAACAAGAAAATAAATGGGTTTGCTCTGATTAATATTTTGGTGCAAATTTTTAAGATAAAAGCCAAATAATTATAATAGCAGAAATAAAGAAAAAGAAAAAACCTTTCTGGGAATGATGAATTTGAGAGGATATTTTGAGAAGCTTCTTGTGACTGTTGATTTGCCTCCTACTTTCTCTACTATTATCTTTCCTGTTTCCATCTCTATTTCTTGGGAAAGTTTTTCACAGGTTGAATCCTCTCTGGCCCGCTTCGTTCTCTGGCTCTCTTCCATACCTACTCTAATTAGGTCAAAAAGAAACCTTGACCATCCTTTTGAAAAAGCAGACAGCTGTAAGTGGCTGACGGCCAGCTGTCCGCCAGTGAATCTGACACGGACAAGACCGATCACTGCTGTCCGCCAGTTATAGTAGCGGACAGCAGTCTTCACTTTAAGACCCTTCTTTTCAGACCCACTTATCCCTCATTTCTCTTCTTCTTCTTCTTTTTTTTAGCAGAGAACTCTAAGTTTCTGTTGGAGGTGGTTCACTGTTGGGCTGAAGTATTTAAGGTACATTTATTTATTTACATACATTTAATTATTATGTTAATAGTTTTTAGTTTGTAGAAAAATAATGAAGAAAATTATTTATAGATAATATTTGTCAAATTAAAAATTATTAGTATGATGTGATTATATTGTGCTTAAAAATTATTATATGATTTTTATTATTTTATATTTTAATATTTAGCTAATATTGAAAAATATTAATTTAATATAGGGTAATTAATTGAATAATAGGGAGAGATACTTTTAGTTTAATATAATATAATTAATTTATATGAAATTTTATAATTTTCAAAATATGTACAATTTTTAATAAATTTTATGCAATTTTTCAATGCGTATAAAATTATTAAAATAATTTAATTCTAAATATATGTAAGATAATAATAATAATATTGTGGTAACCGACCAAATTTTTTTTTTACCGGTATTCATAGGAACACTAACCATTATCTATGTAATTTGTACTCAAATTTCCAATCATACAATGAATTTATATAATTAAAATGGAATCACTTTTAATATATATGTGAATCTAGTGTCATATCTAATAATTAATGGTTTTGATTTTGTTTAAAATAATCAGAGTTATTGAAGATATAACTTATTTTCTAATACTTTATAGGTAAATATCAAGTACATCTAATAATTAATTAATGGTTATATTTCTGATTACAAATATCAAGTATTATTTGAGATAGAATCTATTATCTAATATCATATTATTATAATACTTTTAGATATGTCTTCTAATCATCACCAACGCGATTACATACCGTCTGACCCATATGATTCGTCACTGCTACACTTACAGCCTCAACACAGATATGAAGCTATATGGTTTGATCAGGTACATATTTAATTCCAATTTAAAATATTTTCTACAATATTTTATTATTCATATTACTAAAAGTACAATATATGTTTTCAGATTCATAATCAGGTGCTCACTTGTAGACGCAATAGCAAAGCTACGGATGGAGTACACACAGACAACCGCATCGTGCAATTAGTTAGGCAATCAGGATTTTATGGATTAGTTCAATTAGAATTTTTTCAATTAGATCACCATCTTATTACTGCTCTAGTCGAGAGATGGAGACCGGAGACACACACATTTCATCTTCCTAACGGAGAGTGCACCATCACATTATAGGATGTTGCTATTCAGACAGGACTTACTATTGACGGTCTTCCACTTATTGGGCCTACAACCTACAATTGGATAGACCTATGTGAGAGATTGTTAGGGATGAGACCTCCTACTAGTGCTATTAGAGGATCACAATTGAGAATATCATGGCTCAATGAAAATTTTAATGTGCTACCTGTTGAAACTGATATGGATACAGTACGTTGTCATGTGCGTGCTTACATTTTGCGCCTCATTTCAGGCACATTGTTTTGTGACAAGAGTACTGGAAGAGTGACATTGGTCTACCTACCATATTTAGAAGACTTTGGGACAATCAAACAATATAGTTGGGGAGCTGCATGCTTAGCTTTTTTATATAGGGAGTTATGTAGTGCATCGAGAACTCCTTCCGCTTCACAGATTGGGGGCGCATTATTTCTAGTGCAGCTTTGGGCATGGGATAGATTGTCATTTCTCGCACCTAGATTGATATTTCCTCAAGTACCTAATGATGCTCCTCTTGGGCGCAGGTATGTGCTTCCTAATATTGATCTTACTGATTTTATGGTTCATAATTAATGCAAGTACCTAAAACATTACAGATGGGTCGGTGCTCGAAGCTTTACTGATGTAGTCTCACATAAGCTTCGTCAAATTCGATATAAGCTCGATGTATCTCGTGATGAGGAGGTTGGTTCTATTTTATAACATGTTTATTAATCATGCGTTATAGTAACATAACTTGTATTATAATTATTCTCATCCACAAATACTTTGTTTTAATAGTTCATTTGGGAGCCATACACAGATGAGGTAATTAGGGAGCTTCCAAATGACTGCTTGCAAGGACGTGATATATGGAGAGCTGTTGTACCTCTTATATGCATTCATATAGTGGAATGGCACCAACCTGATAGAGTTCTTCGTCAGTTTGGCTTACAACAGCCAATACCTCAAGCGCCACTCCAAACTGAGGATTTGCACTCTGTGGTCTTGCACAACAACATTAATGTCAACTGGACTGAGCGTCATTCGAGATTTGTTCAACTTTGGAATAACAGAGCTCATTATATTGTGGGAGGGATGCCATCAGCTGGATCACTCCATTACCATTCAGAGTACCTTGAGTGGTATAGAAGAGTAACACGAAGATGGATATCGCATGAGGGCGCTGCAGCTGGAGTATCTGTTAGTATTACCTTTTATTTCTATTATGTAAATGTCTCAATGAATCAATTAGCACCTACCATAAATAGTCTTTTTGACTATTACTTATCTTGTGTAGGCCGATGCGCTTCAGCATATCATGATGTCGAACAATATTGAGGTAGTCCATCAGCTTGCCAGAGGATCCCAAGGAGCCCTTCGTGAAGACAGACGCGTATTCACTATGCCACCCCCTCAGCCGGCACCTGCTCTTAATCCATTTCCACAACAGCTTCAGGATGCACTTGTTTCAGATGCTCAGCCAGCACGTCATCGTCGCCAACGGCGCAGGAAGATGTCAATCCCATCCACAACTCCACGTGATCCTCTGCCATATCCTATATCTTTTCATCATCCGCATCATGCATATATAACATCTACCTCTGACCCAAGTCCTTCTTTCACTAGAGGTCCATTTGCTCCTATGCCATCTCGTGCGAACCCATTTGCAAACCCAACCCCATTCATGCAGCATCCTTCTGCATCGACCTTTTCAGCACCAAGCTTTTCATCATTAGGACCATTTACACCATGGGCTAGACCTACCATGCCACCAACACAACCTTCTGACTCCCAATTTTTATCGGGTGCTCATTTCCTAGGATCCAGTTCGATGCCACATCAATTTACTATCACTGGCGCTCAATTTACTGTCACTAACATTCAATTTACTGTCAATTTACAGAGTTTTTACCATCAAAGATATGATCCTGGTACTGTTAGTGGTAATGTTATTGCGGTTGATTCTCCTGGTGTTGTTTGTCATGATGACGATTCTGATGATGATCATGGTGATGGTTCTGATGATGATCATGGTGATGGTAATAATAATGAAGGTTAATCAACTCAGACATAAAATTTGGGTTTCATTGAGATGAATATCGCACGCAAAAATTATAGACAACAAATAGGTCTCCATTCAAATATTAGGAGAAATACTAGAAATTATGGCACTTAATATTTGGTCATTTTATTTAAAATATGACATCAATATTATTTTTGTCCTAAATTATTTTATTTCATGTGAAACGTATCCAGATTATTTAATACAAAATTTAACATTTCTAAATTTTATGTAAAACAATTAATATGTTTAATCATTATAAAGTAATTGTAAAGAATGTTTCAATCATTAACTGAAAAAAAATTAATAGAAATATATACTAAATCCGCGAACAGAAAGAAGTTGTCCACTTCTTGAAATAATTAATAAAATAAAATAGAATCATTAAAAAATATAATAATTATTAAAATATAATTAAAATTTTAAAATATATATAATTAGTAATTAAAATAGAATTAGAATAATAATAAATATAATAATATTATTTATTATATTAATTATATTATATAAAATAAAATATATAAGTTGTCCACCAATTCAAAAAGTGGATGGCTCTCTGTTTACTATTTGAATAGGCTTTTGTCCGCTAATTTAGCTTATCTCACGTCACATTAACACAATTTCACTTTAAAATAAAAAATACTTTAAATTTCACTCCAAAATGAAAATTACAAAAATTTTCATCCTAAAAAAAGAAATAATTTAAACAAAAACCCTCTAATTACTCTGTTATTCTTCATTTATATATATTCAATTTAAGAAATGAGGAATTTTGAAAATTCCTCATTAGTTAAGAAATGAGGAAGATAATTTGAAAATCTATTTATATATTCAATTTGAAAATAAAAATTTTCAAAAATGCTTACCATCTTGTAAAAATTTATTTGGAAACAAGATTTTTAATCTCTTTTTGTAAAATATGTT
>CATKHJ010646883.1:0-11536 GCA_949750685.1 Vernicia montana
AATGATAGGGGAGGGGATTGGTTGTGATTTGGATTTGAGGCTTGGATTCATATTCTAAGCGTGCCTACGTATCCCACTGAATGGGGATCAAAACCCACGTAGTTCGTTCCACTGTGAGGTGGAGGGGTTTAGAGATTGGTCAGATTGATTTGATTTGATTTGGGATGATTTTGGGCTTGGTGAGAGAAGATGATATACCTTCTCTTTGAGAGATTTTGAGTGGGCAGAGTGATTTTTCGGACCGAAAATCTGTTTTATCGATTTTAGATGATGGATTTAAATTAATCTCGGAGGAAATTAATTTGATGATTTGGTGGCTTCAATTTTTAATTAATTAAAAGAATTAATTAATTAAAGTGATTAATTAAAAGGATTAATTAATCAAATTGAGTGAAAACTAATTGAAAATTTAATTAATTAATTAAAATTAATTTTTAATTAATTAATTAATTGTGATTACTCAAAATGAGTGTGGGAAAATAATTAGAGAGAGAGAGAGAAGAAGCAAATGGATAGCCAATCAACAATTGCTTGAGATGTGTTTTGAAAGGGAATGGAGGGGGGATGGGTATTTATAGGAGCATATGGGGGGTGGAAAAGAGCAAAAAGGGCCTAAAAAGTGGGAAAATGGAGGGGTAAAAGGGTAATTTGGCGAAAAAGGGACACATTCGCAAGACGCGCTGGTGGGCGCGGGTGAGCACCACGTACGTCCGCCAGCTCCGCCAGGTCCTCTGGCAGACGTGTCAGTATGGGACTGACACATTAGCCCGTACTAACACGTCTGACACGCGTCAGTACGACGCGTGTCAGCGCGTACGTTCGCCAAACGTCTGGTGCCCCCCTCCAGAGCCTCTCACGGCATCCGCGAGACTGCCTGGCGGACTCGAGGCCGCGGCTCACAGACATCCGCGAGTCGTCTCGGGTTTTCGGCCTTTTCGCTTTTCGGTTTGGTTTTTGAGTTTTCCAGGTTAGTTTTTGGGAGTTCCGGGTCAGTTTCCGGGATATTCTGAAGTCCAAAAAATTATCGGTCAGAGGTGGTAGATCTGAAATTAATTATCGGACATTTTGGCAGTCAGTTTTAGGGAAAATTCGATCAGTTCTGGGAAAGTATTGTCTGGTACAGAAAGTCTAGTTAGGATCGGAAAAGTGTCAGTCTCCTTGTAATATTATGCTTGAAAATTCATTTTTTCGAGGGTGCGCTGCCCCCTTGACCCCTGCCCGCTAACCGGTTAGTGGGACCGCCGTACCGGCTCCGTGTAGCACACGAAATTTAGCAGGTGTCAAGTTGCAGCAGCGTCTTAAGGGTGTAAACTTGAGAGTTACACATACAGATTAATCTATCCTGTAACCAATAACATTGGCATCAGGAGCTCCAAATTAGAAATTCAAAGGATCAATTTCCGATCATAACCAAACTTTCTGTACCAGACAACACTTTCCCAAACCGGTTAGTGGGATCGTCGTACCGGCTCTGTGTAGCACACAAAATTTAGCAGGTGTCAAGTTGTAGCAGTATCTTAAGGGTGTAAACTTGAGGGTTCACACATACAGATTAATCTATCCTGTAACCAATAACATTGGCATCAGGAGCACCAAATTAGAAATTCAAAGGATCAGTATGAAAACATCAACCCAAAAGTAAATATAATGCTTTTTTCCTTAAACTTATTTAGTCATATCAGACTTTGCATTTTTTAATCAATTTAAAAAGGAAAATTGCAATAAGTCCCTCTACACTATTTTTCATTCACTATTATGTTCAAACTATCAATAAGTGACATAATTGGTCGATCAATAAATGTAAGTTATTAGATATGATTGTAAATAGTCTTTTCTTAATCCTTATGTCATTAAAAAATGAATCAACCACTTCTTCCACTGATGTTTCTTACATCCAAATCATTCATGGGTATAGACAACATATCAAAACAAATATAATTAATTTGCCTAAGCATGACATAGTCTCAAGTTCTGAAGGCAACAATATGACATATATTCTCGAATCCGCATGGTAATGAAGCAAGGATCCATTCAGTCACCTCCTTTTATGTGGTCAACTAAGCACATGTAGTATGAAATATATGTTATGACAATGACATTGTCGCAAAGAACATATATCACCAAAACAAAAATTGTCATGTAGTTAAGAATTTGGTCATTATTAAGCACCTAACCCTTAATCGACTGTCTTACAGGCTAGATAAATAGTGGATTATTGATTTCAATTTAAATAAAACCTCATATTGACTTCTTATCAAGGAAACACTTAAATTATTGTGTCTCATCTCTACTCACTCCCACAATGCTACAGGCAATTGCTTGTTTGGATAAGCTAATCTAAACCTATTGATATATTTTTAAGAACTCATACATGTTATGTGCTTTTCAAGTAGAACATCATTTCATTTCAAAGAAAAACATACCAAAAAATAGCGTTAAAAGAATAAAGACAATGCTTTTACATTCTACAATGACCCAAAGCCCTTACATGATTCTAGAAAGCATTTTTAGTTATTGGATCAATAACTATACGATTTGTAGAAATGTGTTGCAAGGTCACTTTGTTTTTGCAACAATATCTCGTATGAAGTTATACTTCACATATATGTGTTTGGTGTGTCCATAATAATTAAGATCCTTAGCATAAGCGAGTGCTACCATACTGTCACAATGCATTGTTACTAGACTATTTTCTTGTAATACCACTCCTAAATGCTATATGAATTTCCTCAACCAAACTTCTTGAACTTCCATAGAAAAAACTAAAAATTTAGCTTCCATACTGGATAATGCAATACATGTTTGTTTCTTGCTACATCAGGATATAACACCATTGAGTAAGAAAACATATCTAGATGTCGATTTCGCTCATCAAGGTCACCGCCCCAATTGGCATTGATGTATCCTTATAAGTTCAAATTTTCCCCTAAATAGCATAACATATAATTTGTAGTTCCCTTAAGGTATCGCAAAATCCTTTTCACAACTTTTTAATTCTCAATTTTCATATTGGACTGATATCTACTAACTAATCCAACAACAAAACATATGTTCGAACAAGTACACATCAATGCATACATTAGGCTCCTAATAGAACTTGCATTAGGAACCCTTGTCACTTTGTGGATCTCTTCTTCAGTTTTTAATTTTGTCTTGAGTGAAATTTTGACCTTTGCAATGAGAGTATCTTGAAAGGAAATAGATACAAAATAGATGGAAAACAAATAGGCACAAAGAAAGATTTTTTTTTTTCTTGAATAAGATCTTTATTAAACTATATTAAATTGATTAACAAAAACAAGAAAGCAAGATTACCTAAATCTTAGCCCTTATAAATTTATCATATTCCTATTTCACCTAGTTAAAGTTGTCATAAACTAATAACTGTCCAATTGTCCAACCTCTACCAATGATCCACAAGGCAATAAAAATGATATTCTCCTTCTCTAATGTAATACCCCAAATCCTTAATATTGTAATATTTTTTAGATTGATTTAATTCAAAAAATAAATAGTATTAATATTTCAAGTATCTATTAAGATGTATTAAGTTGAAATTTATTTAAAGATTCTGTTTGTCGATAAAGAGGAGAAGTTCAAAGGTAAGAATGAAGAACGATTGTGAGGGCGAACCTTTGATGGAAAGGACTAGCTTCGTTGACGAGGATGAAGTCTCGTGGTATAAATATGTAAGCTGACGAGCTCGGTAAGATAGAAGTGAAGAGCTTCAATGACGAGGACGAACGCGAGCTCGGTATTAAAGAAGCGAAGCAAGGAGCACAATATAAGAGAGACAAGTTAGGAAACAACATTCCGAACTAGATACAACCACTATGAATTCCTAGTGTTGCCTTTCGAATTGACAAAAGCACTAGCTGCCTTAATGGACTTAATGAATAGAGTATTCAAGCCATTCTTAGATAAGTTTGTCATTATATTTATTGATGACATTCCGGTGTATTCTAAGAGCAAGAAAGAGCACAAAGAGCATCTTTATTTGGTGTTGCAAACTTTAAGAGAACATCAACTATATGCCAAGTTTTCCAACTGTGAATTTTGGCTTGACATTATCAATTTCTAAGGGCATGTGGTTAAAAAAAGACTTCAAGTAGATCTGAAGAAGATAAAAGACATTTTAGATTGGCCTCGCCCCACTAGTGTGATTGAAATTGAAAGTTTCTTGGGCTTGGTAGGATATTATAGAAGATTTATTAAGGACTTTTCCAAGATAGCAACCCCCTTGACCAAGCTCACCTAGAAATAAGTGAAATTTCAATGGTCAGATGATTGCGAGGAGAGCTTTCAAAAGCTCAAGACTTGTTTCACTTTGGCATATGTAGTAAAGTTACTATCTGAAGAAGGGAGATTTATAGATTTTTCTGATGCCTCACGAGTGGGACTCGGATGTGTGCTAATATAAAATGGCAGGGCAATAACTTATACTTCTAGACAATTAAGGAAGAATGAACTAAATTACCCAACTCATGATCTTGAGATGGCTGCAGTGGTATTTACCCTAAAGATGTGGATACATTATTTATATGGGGAGAAGTGTGAGATATACACGGATCACAAGAGCTTAAAGTATACCTTCCATCAAAAAGATTTAAATCTCAGACAACGAAGGTGGATGGAGTTGCTTAAAGATTATGATTGTAATATCTTATATCAACCAAGGAAGGCGAACGTAGTGGCAGATGCTTTAAGCAAGAAATCCTCAGGAAGTTTAGCCCACATTTGAGTGTATAAGAGACCTTTGGTGAAGGAGATGCAAAGCCTATATGATTTAGGTATTCAATTTGAAGTTTAAGATTTAGGAGTGCATTTGGAACATCTTCAGGTTAAACCACTCCTGATTGATCAAATTAAAAAAGCCCAATATATGGACCTTTTTTGGTAATTGAAGAAGGATGTCGGGATGGAGAAAGCTCATGGATTCTTCATTTTTATGGAGTTTTGAAATTTGGATCGAGGATATGTGTTCTTGCAGTGGACAACCTAAAAGAGCAAATAATGATGGAAGCACACTATGTGAGTTATAATGTGTATCCAAATGTAACAAAGATGTACCATAATGTTAAGAGCTTTTACTGGTGGAATGGAATGAAGGACATAGACGAGTTTATAGCGAAGTGCCTAACCCGTTAGCAAGTTAAGTTCGAACATCAAAGACCTTCGGGACTACTCCAAGAATTACCCTTACCTAAATGGAAATGGGAGCGAGTCACAATGGACTTCATAGTTGGTTTGTCGAAGACATTGAGTGGGTATGACTTGATATGGGTAATTATGGATAGGTTGACCAAGTCAACTCACTTTTTGCCAGTTAAAACCACATATTTAGCTTCATAGTATGCACAATTGTACCTCAATGAGATAGTAAGGCTTCATGGTGTTCCAACTTCGATTATCTCAGATCGAGGAACTCAGTTTACATTAAGATTCTAGCAGAAGTTGCAAGAGTCTTTAGACACTCAATTGAATTTTAGTACAACTTTCCACCTTTAAACGGATGGTCAATCTAAGAGAACTATCCAAACTTTGGAAGATATGTTAAGGATGTGCATCTTGGATTTTAGAGGGAGTTGGGATAAACACCTACCTTTAATTGAGTTCACCTATAATAATAATTATGATTCTACCATTAAAATGGTACCATATGAGGCTCTATATGGGAGGAATTGTAGGTCTCCCATCTATTGGAACAAAGTAGGAGAGAAGTTTATTAAAGGACGTGACTTGATTCGATATATGATGGAAAAAGTACCTTTGATCAAAGAACATTTGAAGACTGCCTTTGATCTCCAAAAGAGTTATACTGATTCGAAGCGATGAGATCTTTAATTTTCCATTGGTGATCATGTGTTCTTAAAGATCTCATCGATGAAAGGTATCATGAGATTTGGTAAGAAAGGCAAGTTATCTCTAAGGTATATTGGTCCATTCAAAATATTAAATCGAGTTAGAGATGTTTCCTATAGAGTGGCTTTACCTCTAAGTCTGGATAATATTCATCCAGTGTTTCATATCTCCATGCTTTGTAAGTACATTCCAGACCCATCTTATATGTTACGAAGCCAACCATTGGACTTAAAACAAGATTTGTCCTACGAGGAAGTTCTAGTGGCTATTGTTGATAGATTAGTTCGGAAGCTGTAGAATAAAGAGATTCCCATGGTGAAGGTACTTTGGTAGAACCAAACAATGGCTGAGTATACTTGGGAAACCGAATAAAGCATGCAAGCCAAGTATCCTCACCTGTTCCGGCCACAGATAATTTTGAAATTTAAGGATGAATTTTTATTTAAGGAGGGGAGAATGTAATACCTTGAATCCTTGATACTTGTAATATTTTTTGAGATTGATTTAATTCAATAAATAAACAATATTAATATTTCAAGTATATGTTAAGATGTATTAAATTGAAGTTTATATAAAGATTTTGTTTGTCGATGATGAGGTGATGTTCGAAGGTAAGAATAAATATCGATAGCGAGGGCGAACCTTCGATGGAAAGGACTAGCTTCACTGACGAGGATGAAGTCTCGTGGTATAAATATGTAAGTTGACGAGCTCGTTAAGAGAGAAGTGAGGATCTTCAATGACAAGGACGAAAGAGAGCTCAGTATTAAAGAAGCGAAGCGAAGTGAGGAGCACAGACTGCACAGTATAAGATAGACGAGTCGAGAGGCTCGGTATCGAGGCAGATGGATGTATGAATAGATGCAAAGTGAACTAAGTGACTTGAATTTGAATGGCATTTTACAATGATAAATAAGTTTAAGATTTTGTCTATGAGATGCATGAGTTTGCACAGCTTAGGGTGTAAGCTACCTATCTATGAACAATATTGTAGAAATTGTAACAGGAATAGTATTATAGGAAATATGTGGTAAGGAATGTAAGTCATCTACCCCTGATTAGTTTAGTGGCCACTAAAATTAATGCTTTGTTATTTTTCTCTCTATATAAGATGTTTTGTGCTCCCTAACATTTGCGTTTTCTTCTTCCTCTCAAAATATCTGATTTATTTCTTCTCTTCAAAGAAACCTTATGATCTTAATTGCTAAGATAGGGTCCAAGTGATCTCTTTCTTCTATCCTCCATGAGAAGAGTAAGTTAGAGCAAGATTTGATTTGTAGGCCAGTCAAGTCAATGATCTTTAAGCCTCGTGTTTATAGAAGTAATTTGAACTTAAGTGAAGGATTTACTTTGAGGTAAGTTATGAGATGTATGAATGTATGGTATTATGATTATTATAAGTATTATTATTGTTATTCTTGTCTTTTGAGACTGAAGATTGAATAGACACATTGTTTCAATATTTAATGTTGAAAGCCATCTATAAATGATAAGCTGATAATTGTTTTTGATGAGGCCATTGGGCTAACTTAATATTTTTGATTATGATCCTACGAAACTAATACCTAGCCTTGGCCATGACATGACAAAATGGCTATGCTAATGGGAGAAAATTCATTAGATTGTATGCACTGGTGACTCAACTGATGGAGCCTAATATGTTAGTGTCCTACGTAGGAAGGCCATTTACCCCAAACGTATGCAAGGACAAGCATATATACAGGGATAAATTGTTGCCCTGATGGTTATGGAGGTTTATGGAGATGGTGGTGCAGTCCCGCCCATTTTGTCTGATGCTTATAGGTATTGTTCTGCTATGACGGATGTACCTTTAGTGTTTGTTTGTCCTCGACACATGTTAATTGTTCATGTAGCATATTACATTGATATATTATATATGTATACATATGATCATCTATGTGAAGACCTCCGATATCCATGCATTTCATGATTTACTGAGTTGACGGCTCACTCCTTACTTGTCTGTGGTTTCAAGTAGGCGAGTCGAAGAGGATAGGAACCAAGAGATTTAAGCTTCGTAATTTTTCTCCCTCGAAGCTACCAAAGAATGTATATGTTTAAGATTAAAGTTTTGTAATGTGAATGTTAAAGATATTTCCTTAGATGTTATGTGTGTGTGTATGTGTGTGTGTGTGTGTGTGTGTGTGTGTGTGTATATTAATTGAAATGAAAGAATGAGTGCCGCGATCATATTTTTGGCCCCGGGTGGATGAACTCTGTACTATTTTCCAATAGAACATTGGGAGTAGACGCAATGGGTCGAGGCCTAAAACAGAAAATGGAGTTGTCACCTCATTTTTAAAAGTTAGAAAAGGAAGGTGACTAGAATTCCTTACTTCTTACCTAACCACCTTAGTCCAGAGATCTGGGTAAGAAAGTTGGGTACGGGCTTGGGAAGGTGGTAGGCACCCAATTCTAACTAGCTATGAAGCTGGCTTCCACTGACTGGTTAAGTTTAATTTAGGATGGGTCTGGCTTTATTTGGGCTTTAATTAAATGATAATTATATCTCAAGTTATTTACATTCATTCCAATGCAATCAATAAATTAATGTAAGCAACATTTATTATTAAAGCAAATCATATCAATTGATATTAAATCAAATAATGACAATTAATTAATTTCCTAATCGATTTTCATGCAATTAATAAAAGAAATCTAAACTTACCAAGTTTGTTAAAATCTAATCAAATCAAATTAATCAACTTATTAAAGGAAACAAAATCAAATCTAATATTATTAATCTTTAAATTATCTTAATCTACCAATTTCATGCAAAGTCAACAAAAATATAAATTTACTAAATTAGTATAAACCTAATCAAATCAATCAATTAATTAACTTAATTAAAATCAAATCAAATATTATTACTAAACAATTTTTATGCCTTTTCAAAATCTAAACTTACCAAGTTGCATCCATTAATTATCTTAATTAATCCAATTAAATTAATTAATTAAACATGAACATGAATCAAAGCAAATTAACAGAATTATTTGTGATTAAACCTAATTGATTTCTTGCCATTATAAACAAAATATTAAACTTACCAATCTTTCTAAATTGATTAATTAAAACCTAATTCTAATCTTAATAATTAAAGGGGAGGGGGGGAGATCATCCACTGTTGTCATTGATACATATTACATATAGATTACATAAAGCAAAACAACTAAAAGTAAAATGAATTAAAAATAATAAAAAAAATAGATAAAGGCGATTCTGCCCATATGGGGCGCATGGGGTTGTGTGTGCCCCATGCATGGGATGCCCTATTATGGGGCGCCCCAAAGGGCATGCTCCCCTACTCTATAGGACTGGGTCTTATGTTCCTGTTTTCTCCTTTTCTAGGTTCCTTTGGTTATGAATCTCTACTATTTCTTCTAGATTGATTAAACTATGAATGAAACACTCAAAACTCTAATAATATCATTAGAATATATATAAAAAAGAATTACACATACAAAACAAAAGGTAAAGAACTAGGTTAAATGTACATTATCATATAATTGGAAATCCAACCCTTGTAGCCTATCCCATGTCCATTCAAACTAAGTTTGAATGCATTAGGAATCCTTGGTTGTCGGATTCTAGCCTTCAGTAGCTAAACATTATTTTTCTTACCTCTTCTTTTCAAGAATCAAGTCACAAGCCTTTTTGGATCTTAGGTTTTCTCTATTTTCCCTCAATTCTCTCTTTATTTTTTATCCAAAGAACACAGAAGTGCCTCACAAAATGCCTCCCCAAATTCAGCCAAAAAGATCCCCCAAAAATAATCCCTACAATCAGAATAAGGATGAATATATAGGCTAAGGTTAAGGATTTCCAAGAAAGAAAGGAGAATCCTTTTTGTCACATCCCGTCCTTTGAGATATGACTGTCCTAAGGTATAAGGAGACATAAGGTCACCTAAACCCGTAGAACCCCTTTAAGGCTATACTAACTAATTCATGGCAATAACATACCCAAGATCGTAGCCAAAAACCCATACTTATCTTAAACATATACACTAGCCGTTCATCATGCATACTTAACAATTACCTACATAATCCATTAGTTAATTATATGTCTCATACCATATAAGCATTCATAATGTCACTATCCATAATAGTTACCATACTTAGAGTATTTAATATTAAAAGATTACAATCCATCAGTAACATCCAAATAATATCTCCCAAATAAGACATGAATAATAATACGAGCCCTGAAGCTCTAGTACAGTACGCTCAATACATAGACTTCAAAATAAAAGCGATCATCAAAAAGGCAGAGTAATCTCCCAAGCGATGGAAAGGACACTTAAGAGGGTTACCTTGCATGAACTTCTAGCTCTCTTGAAAAATATAAACCACTACGAGGTGAGATAATCTCCCAAGTGATGAAAAGGAAGCTTAAGAGGGTTACCTTGCACAAACTTCTAGCTCTCTTGAAAAATATAAACCACTATGGTATGAGATAAATCTCAGTGAGAACACGATATACTAACATTATTTGCTGGCAAGTATAAATGGGGTGTAAATGAATTAACTCATAATAAAAGATATCTCGTAATGAAAGAAAACTCATATAATAATTTAGCAGAAAGCAAAAGTTAGAAGTGGTATGCTTCCTTCATATAAGTAAATAGAGTAACGGTTAATGCCTTGCTTACTCTTTTCACATAATACATACGTACGAGGCCTCGTCCGAATGCCCCTCCCCTTGCTCGGGAATGCCTTAAGGAAAGGCGAGCGATTTTTAAAGGAGGTTAAGGTACGAGTTTCGGTGCTCACGATTGGAAGCGGCTATCGCCTCAGAAAATTGATTTGATTTTGAAAAGGGTTCGGGAGTCGCCACCCTAATTTATTTAAAGGAAAAAATTAAGGAAAAAATCCAATTTTGACTCTAATTTTATTAATCTTTAATTAATTTACCCAACGATAAAGTCACTAGTCCTCAAACCAGGTTGAGCTCGAGGATAAGGTTTTTGGTTTTAAATAATCTCGATTTGGCTTTTAAGTTTAATTTGACTTTGAAAATTGATTTCATGAATGACAAGTATTAATGACGATTTATAATTCATGAGCATGGCATAATTATGAGATATATGGAAAAAATAAAGAGCAAGTATTTAAACAATCCACAAGTAAATGAGAGTATTTCCTCTAGCCCTTATGGGTACTAGGGAAATCACAAGATCGCTCATTTACTCCAAAGTAATTAAATTAATATTAATTTATAATTTACATGTACAATGGATTGATATTTAAAAAATAAAAGGGGAATGGGATTGGTTGGGATTTGGATTTGAGACTTGAATTTAGATTCCAAGTGTGCCTACGTACCCCACTGAATAGATATCAAAACCCACGTAGTTCGTTCCACTATAAGGTGGAGGGGTTTAGGGATTGGTCAGATTGATTTTATTTGATTTGAGGTAATTTTGGAGTTGGTGAGAGAAGATGATCTACCTTCTCTTTGGGGGAATTTTGAGTGGGCAGGGTGATTTTCCGGACCGAAGTACTGTTTTATCGGTTTTGGATGACGGATTTAAATTAATCTCGAAGGAAATTAATTTGATGATTTGGTGGTTTAATTACCCAATTTTAATTAATTAAAAGGATTAATTAATCAAGTTGGGTGAATACTAATTAGAAAATTAATTAATTAA
>CATKHJ010647089.1:0-18071 GCA_949750685.1 Vernicia montana
GGTATACCCCTTCCCCCCCCCCCCCCTCCCCCGAAGCGGGGCGGGTAATTTATTTTTTAAGCGGGTCGCGTTCGGGTTTTACAAAACCCGTCCCATACCTGACCCGATACCATCCCTACGAACAATCTCCAAGTTAATCTATGAGAGGGGAAAGTCAAGTTGTGGTTCGTTTATACTTATAAGTTGATTACTTATGATTTTGCATTGTATGGATCTAGGGTATAGAAGGGTTCTACGGATTTTCGATGATTTTAAACCTAATCATACCATAAAATCATCGCACCTTGATAGAGCGAGTATGGTAGAAAATATAGGTAGTACCGAGGACAAGGCGTGACAGTAGTGTTGAACGCTAGTAATATATATATATATATATATATATATATATATATCAATTATTCTAGTAAAAATATTATTTTGGATTTGTGTTTAAGAGCTACGTGGATTTTATCCTCTTTTTTAGGGATAAATAATTAGTTCTTTAAAAGAGAGGTACGTAGGCAGCCTTTGGGATTCTTTAAACAATATTATTCCCTTCTTGAAAGATAAATTAGTTTAAGAGCTACACCACACTAAATAATTCCCTTCTTAAAGGATAAAGTAAAATAAGAAACTCAAAAGTTGGCCGATTCTTTTAACAATAAAATACGACTATTGCTCTTGTCTAAATAACAAATTAAATACATGATTTAAAAATTAAATCAATATAATTAGAGTCCTTCATTTTAAAAATTAGAACTCCAAAGGCTTAAATTTTAAAATTTGTTTCAATAACTCAAAAATCCATTCAGTTTATAAATTAGAATTTCATACTCTTCATAGATAGTGGTTATCAAATTTTGATAATTGAAACATGGTTTTTGGAAAAAGAAAGCACGGATGATGATACTTGGACAAACAATCAATTTGATGATGAAGACACAAAGAACATCCTAACAGTAATGATGAAGACATGAAAGAAGTTGAAGTAATTCATGTTATCTAAGATGGTATAGGTGGAGCCAAAATCTATAATGCACCTGAACAATCAAAAGAGAGAATCATAAAATCGAATTGTAAGCCATTACTAGATGAAATTATAGTGAGAGGGATAACAAGTGAAAAAAACTCTAAGGGCACTAAAAACTAGCAATGCAAGCATTGTAAGGAAGATTTTACAAGCACTTCAACTCGTATCCACACTCATTTTTTTTGTGCTTCTGGTGGAAGGAAGGCTTAAGAGAAAAGATGTCCTGCATTACTGAAAGATCATGCGAAATTTGAAAGAATACGCAAGAAAGTTGAGAAAGTATGAAGAAAGGGTGTTTCATCATCATTAAAGAACTAAAAACTCTTCTATAAACAAGTACATAAAACTAAAAGTCCACTTTAAGAGTCTTTTGCTTTCATGGAAAGGCAAGCAGTAGATGTATCAATCATAAGAGCACTATGTGCAAACAGGATTCCATTCAATGTTCTTAGGAATCCTCAATTTTGTGAAATGGTGATAGCAATCAATAAAGCATCAAAATATAAAGCCTCTTTGTTGGATAAGGTATTAACAAATGCGAAAAGGCAATTGATTCTTGTGAAAGATATATGGTACGCAAACGGTGTATCAATTGTTTCTAATGGGTGGTCGAATGTGAAAAGGAATCCATTGATTAATGTCTTAGCAGTGAATAGTTATGATGTAATGTTTCTCTATGCTGAAGACTATTTTGGAGTTGAGAAATCTAGACTAAAAATTGTACAATTATTGTTACAAGCAACTGAAGAGGTGTAGCCTTATAATGTCATCCAAATGTACTAGACAATGCTTTAAATTGCAAGGTTGTTGGATAGAAAATTCAAAAGGTACACCCTTACATCTTTTGGTTACCTTATGTAGTTCACACATTGAATTTAATTTCAAAAGACTTGACACATTCTTTTGATTGGTTTAATGATACATATTATAAGGGTAAAAGGATTGTCAATATTTAGAAGTCATTCAAAGTTAAAACTTCTCAAGGTTTCTGAAAAAAGGTTTGCATCACATTATATAATGTTGAAGCAACTTGTTGATTTGAGGGAAGCTTTAGAAACTACAGTAGTTTTAAATTCATGGAAAGAATGGATAAGGGTGGTGATGAAAACACAAAAACTGTTGGTGCTATTGTAACAGAAATTATAGTAAGTGAGCAATTTTGGGATGAGGTGCACAATTTATTAGCCATCACAAAACTTATTTATAAACTAATTAGATTTTGAGATAAAGATGGTCCAATTATGGGTAAAGTATATAAAGGAATAGATAACATCCTTGGTGAGATTAAAGATACCTTGACAAATAACAAATGTGAGGGTGTGTTTCAACGAATTAAGACTATAGTGTTAAGTATATGGGAAAAAAAATGAATGTTCCAATGCATTGTCACCTCGATTTTATGATTCTGCTTATGTTAATTCATCTGCACCGAGAGGAAAAACTCGAAAAAAGACTTAATGAAGATAAAGAAGTAATGACTGGAGTATTGCAAACATTTGAAAGATAGCATTTGTCACACTCTGACTTCAATGGGGTGATAGTCCTAAGGTGTGGGTAGGTTTAAAACCACTAAACATCCATAGAACCCAATTATTTCATTAAAATTCTTGGATCAAACTGTAAAATCCTCAATACAATTGATTCATTCAAATGAAAATCCAAATTTATCCATTCATTGCTTTTATATCATACAATCTCACATCTAAACATATATTTCCATACTACGGAACATCTAAGATATAAATCATAGCTGTAACATTTACAATACAATAGTCTTTAAAATAATATACATCAATAATAGCTTCTTGTGAAGGAAGACTAATCAAGAAGCTATGTTCTCTCTGTTTTTATCATCTTCTACTTTAACACCTAAAAAACATAGACAAAGAGGGTTAAGCCTTCAACTTAGTGAATCATGAAATATCAATACTTGGGGTTTTTGAAGAAACAATAAATCTTATATATATATATATATATATATACTTCAATCCTCTCAAAAGAACCTACAAATCCAACAATGGGTATAATCTCTATCCCAATCACCAAAATTAATTCTGGCTCTACAAAGTCTCTCTCAAGCCAACCAGGCCCAAGCCCTAATGGCCTAAGAAGGTAAAATTTCTAAATCCATTTAAAAAATAAAGATAGGATCTTCCTCCCAAAAACCCTTATCTCAAAAGAATTTACAAATTGTTTCATCTCCAAATCAATCTTAAATTATTTTATCACAATAAAAAATTTCAAAATCTGAGTATTTTAAAAAAATACATTTTAAGAATTTACTAACTTTAGAGGATAGATTTTAACACAAAAACCCCTCTACAGCAATAAAAAAAACTTTTACCCCAAGGATGGAATTACAAACCATGTGATCTTACAAAGACTCAAGCTTATTACATGGCAGTTCTTGAAATTACAGGATCGACCAAATTCAAACACTTCAAATTACACAAAGACCACCCAGATCCAGCCTATTCCACCATCACCATCCAAAAAATTATATATCTTTCATATTGGAGAAAGGATCTTTCATCCCTAAAAATATTTCCTGCCGAATTCCATACAAAGCTAAAACACTGTAAAACCTTTTCCTATTGGGATTAACAATAGGCATAGTTTAATACATTTTTTATACAAAACCCCAAAGAAAGCCATTCATGGCTAATCTATTTTGAGTCAAACATTGACACTACAAAGATTCCAACCTAGTTCATCCAATGGTAGCAATTTTTTGGGGCATTACTAGACATTTTGTCCCAAGAAGTCCAAAAACCTTTTGCCCTATTCATAACAAATTAAAAACCCTCATATAAGGAAAAACGATTCTCACTGCTTCTCCTTTTCTGTTCAAAATTCTTTCTACCTTGGTTATGTGTATGGAATTTTGACTGTCATTATCAAGATGGTATGGTCATTCTCATCAAAGAATTCAAAGTAAAATGGTGGGATTCATTCAATGCCCAAGAAAAATTGTCCAAATCAGTAGTCTAAGACTAGCTTACAAAGAATGACTGACTTCCTGTTCCAGCCACAATCCTTACATTTCTGAACCAAAAATCTCCTTCCCAAGCTCTTTTAGCAGTGGCAAAATCTCAATAAGAATACCTTTCAACAATGAAACAGTTGATGGAAAGTATTACTTCTACATCTCAGGTGGCATCCTTCTCCAATGCTAAGTCAGATTCAGAAGATCCAATCATCGATCTTGGTAATGACAATGAAGATGACTGTTTTAGCATTCTGCCACATATCTTGTAAAAAAAAATAGTATAAAAATTGTTACTTTCTTGTCGAAAGTCCAAAGCATCTCTAACAAGCATTTGTACCAACAAACCCATGTGAAATAAGGTACAAACCATGTGAAAACACTGTAGAAGGTACAATCATCAGCATAAAGCTCCAAAACATCTCTAGCTAGGCTGCAGAATTTTGTCAGAAATTATGAAGCAAGCTGTCTCCGAAATTACAAAGATTGCCATCCAAAGCCTCTATAAAAAGCAAGAAAATTCAGTGGAGAAGGCAGAACACAAAATAGCTCAGAATATAGGCTAATTCTCTCAGAGAATTTTTGTAAGCTATCTTTGCTTATTGTATATCTCTTTCCATTTCCATTTCCTTGTATTCACTACAAAGCACCTCTGTATCTCCAAGATTTACGAATTTTGTTAATCTTTTACAAATTTTAATACAAAGGTATTCATTTTCCTGCAAATCTAAATGTTCATTTGCATTTCATTTTACAAATTTAAGTAACATATGTATGCTCTATTCTTGCCCTTATTAAGGATCCTGCACACCAGAAATCTGTGAAACTTCTGTTCATCTTCATTTATACTTCTTCATTCATTGCATTACCCTTTGATCCTGTGAACTTATTGGTATCAAACGTCTGGATATGGTGTTCTATCATTGTCAATTGTTTCCCAATGGTTTAGAGGTTGGTATTATTGACCTAAATTGGGTTCTCAATTTAGTCAATTTCTATTTTGATATTGACAATCAAATTGAATAGTTATAATATTTCATCTAAGTGTATTTTGATAGATAAAATGCCTTAGAAAAGCTTGGGATTCAAAAACTTAGCAAATTCTCTAAGTGTTCTGTTGGACTCCTAATTGTGCCCGCAACCCATTTATCACGCCCTCAATAGCCCTGTTGCGAGCTTGAAACAGTTCAAGCCATAAAATGCTAAAAGGTCCAGAGAGGTTCTCGGTCAGTGTCGCGACTGCAATCCTGAGTGTCAAAGGTATATCGCAACCACCATACCTCAATTGCAACTGCAATATTTATATAGCAGAGAAAAGTTCCAACGGTAACATGATCAGCAAACAAAAATCTACCACATGTCACTAGCCATTATACACATATGAATATAGCGATCACGATTCCATTATTGCGACCGCGAAATACTCATTGCGACCCTGATAGAGACTTAGCGACCGTGATTCTTATCTAACAGAGCAATTAATGCAAATTTTCTAACTGTTGGAGCAAGATTTGGTTGAAGCTCTATTTGTAACAGTGGTGGTGGGAAACTATAAATACTCCCTCTAAATGCCTTTAAGACAACCAACAACTTTCAAGCAACCAAACTCTTGTAATTTGAATTCTCAAGCTTTTAAACTTTCATTCAACACCTTGTGTGTTAGCTGTAAGAGCATTCATTGCTCAAAGGGTTGAGTGTTAGCCATTAAACACTAACTAGATTGAGGAGTGAGCCTTAGTGAAAACTCTTGTTAGGTTTGAATGTGAGCCTTATTGAAAACACTTGTAAGGTTTTTAGTGTGAGCCTATTGAAAACACTTGTAAGGTTTGGTGTGAGCCAAAACACTAAGTTGGGAGTGAACTTAATAAAACTCCATAGATAGTGAAATACCAATTGGTGATTAGGGAGTTGATGTAGAATTGATTATTATGATCCGAGCCACTATAAATATTTGTATCATTTCACTTATTCCCTTACTCCTTTTCATTTTAATTTTTAATTACCAACCAATTCAGCCTTCCTTCTTAGTACTTATTGGGCAACAAGTGGTATCAGAGCATTGGTCTCATTTCTACAAGCTTCAAAGCGTGAGAAAAGATCAAAATGGCCAATGAAGGGATCAATCATCTCAAACCACACTTTGATGGCACCAATTATGATTATTGGAAGCATAGAATGGAGGCCTACCTTGATAATGATCTCATAGATCTATAGAACAACGTTTTTGAAGAATGGAAGCCTCCATCAAAGGTGATTGAAGGTGTGGAAGAGGTGATACCTAGAAAAGAATGGGTTGATGCTCATAGAAGAGTGGCAACAATAAAAGAGCCATGACAATTCTTCTTAGTGCCTTATTTAGAGAAGAATGTGGAAGAGTTCAACAATGTTAAAGTGCTTATAGCATTTGGAAAACATTGAAGAACTACCATGAAGGCTCTAAGCAAGTGAAGTCAAAGAATATTCAAATGCTTGTTCATGAGTATGAGCTCTTCAAGATCAAGCCAAATGAAAATGTGACTAACATGACCAGCCGTTTCTTTGGCATAGTCACAAGTTTGAAGAAATTTGAAAAAGTTTATTCTTTGGAAGACATCAACAACAAAATTCTTAAAGCTCTTTCAAAGAAGAACTTCGAATCCAAAGTTTCATCAATTGAAGAAGCTCATGATCTTAACAAGCTACCAACAGATGTTCTTATTGGCAAGCTTCTCACTCATGAGATGACATTAGAGAAAGAAGAATTCCAAGTTGAGAAGAAGAAGGCAATTGCTCTCAAATGCTCCACCAAAGATCAATATGATAATGAGAGTCAAAGTGACTCGGATGAGAGTGATGATGAAGATGATGAGTTGGCCATGTTATCTAGAAGAGTCAAGGAGATTATCAAGAATAAAAAGAAGAGATCTCTTAGGAAGTCTCCTTCCAACTCTAACTCAAATGCCAATTCAAACAAAGATAAGAAGAATGAGTTAACTTGCTATGAATGTGGAAGTACGGTCACATCAAACTATAATGTTCCAATCTCAAGAAGAAGAAGAAGTGGGACAAGGAGAAAAAAAAAAAAAAAAAAAAAGAGTTTCATGGCTACATGGGATGAAGATTCTTTCAATGATGAAGAAGAGGATGAAGTTGCAAATCTATGTTTCATGTCTTTGGAAGACTCTTCAAATGAGGTATGCTCTACTTCTCATTCTTGTGATGATTTTAATAATTGTAGTGATGATGATGTGGATAATGATGAGCTTTTAGAGACCATGGTTTTGAAATGTAAAAAAAAAATTCAAAAAAAATTATAAAGAAAAATACTCAAAACTTAGGGAGGATTTCAAAGGCTTGGGAAAATTTATTTTGAGTTTGAAAACATCCAATGCTACCCTTAAAAGTTCATTGGATGAAATATCTTCTAAAACCTCATTGCTTGAATCTTTATATAAGGAAAATAAATCTTTGAAATTAGAAGTTGAAAAATTAAGAATTTTTATTTCTAAATTCCAAAAAAGGAAATGAAGCTTTGGATACACTCATTGTATCTCAAAGACCACCCCTTGTGAAATATAGTCTTGGTTTTAATGGTTCATCAACCTCTACATCCTCATTTCCATTGTTTATCATAGTCTCTACTCCTCAAACTTCAAGTATAGAGGTAGTCAACAAAGAGGTTAAAACACACGCAAAACCTTCAAATCCTAAGAGGATTGAGAAAGGTTCACATAACTCAAAAACTAAGGTTCAAAGAGTCAATCATGCATTCATATATC
The DNA here is from genome assembly GCA_949750685.1 of Vernicia montana. Classification (NCBI taxonomy): domain Eukaryota; kingdom Viridiplantae; phylum Streptophyta; class Magnoliopsida; order Malpighiales; family Euphorbiaceae; genus Vernicia; species Vernicia montana. The sequence continues at coordinate 7,754 of CATKHJ010647089.1, forward strand.
AAAAGAGGTATGTTCAAAAATACCTACAATCACAACATCATACATGATCTTATGTGCATCATGATATTGTTGAAAAAAGGCCATAATTTCATAATAAAATGGCAAAGCACAAAAAGACTTTCAAGTCAAAGCTAAAATGATATTATTATATGAAAGATGATCATATTAATGTGTTTTGTTACATAAGGAAGGCTCAATTAAAACTTAAGAACCTTTCCAATACTAACCCTAAAGGATCCAAATATGCTTGGGTACTTAAGAAAAGATAATTTGACATTTTTTGTAGGTTTGTCTTAAATCCACCACAAATAAAACTGAATGGCATGTAGATAGTGGATGTTCAAGGAATATAACCGGAAATGTATGCCTCTTCATCTCCTTGAAGAAAAAGGTTAGAGGAAATGTTACATTTGGAAACAATGCCAAGGGTAAGGTAATTGACATTGGATCAATTGGTAAGGAAGGTTGTTCCTTTATTGAGGATGTCTATTTAGTTGATGGTTCAAAGCATAACTTATTAAGTGTAAGTCAATTATGTGACAAAGGTAATAGAGTCATAATTGACTCCAAATAATGTCTTGTCACTACCTTGGTTGATGACAAAATGATATTCAAAGGAGAAAGAGATGGCAATACATACATAATTAATTTATACAATTTAGTTAACTACAATTTCAAGTGTCTTGTGTCTATTAGCAATGAATTTTGGCTTTGGCATAGAAGGCTTGGTCATGCAAGTATAGAGTTGATTCATAGCCTAAGTAAAGATGAGCTAGTTGATGGGCTCCCAAAGATCAAATTCTCAAAGGACAAAACATATGGACCATACCAAATGGGGAAACAACATAAGTCTTCCTTCAAAACTAAAAATGTGGTAAACACTTCTAGACCTCTACAACTTATACATATGGACTTATTTGGACCTAGTAGAGTTGATAGTTTGAGTGAAAAGCTTTATGCTTATGTACTTATTGATGATTACTCTAGATTTACTTGGGTTAATTTCTTAACTCATAAGAGTGATACTTTTGATGCATTTAAAAATTTTGCAAAGAAAGTTCAAAATGAAAAGGTTATTTGATTTCAAAAATTAGAAGTGACCATGAAAAAGAATTTTAAAATGAATCTTTTGAAAACTTTTGCATTGAATATGGTATTTCTCATAATTTCTCATCCCCTAGAATACCATAATAAAATGGTGTTGTATAGAGGAAAAATAAAACATTAGTAGAGATGATTAGAACTATGCTCAATGAATATGGTCTTCCTACATACTTTTAGCAAAGCTTATAGAGTCTCTAATAAGAAATCTTTAGTGGTTGAGGAGTCTATGAATGTTGTTTTTGATTAATCTAGTAACCTTGATCTTGGGAAAGGTAGTGTCCTTGATGATTTTGTAGGTGAATTCGAAAAGCTTGAAATTGAAGACAAATCAAGGGAAGAGATGGTGAATGAGGAGAATCAATAAGATGTTGAAGCTCAACCTCAACAACAAAAGGATCACACTCAAAGACTCCCAAAAGAATGGAGCTACCCCAAGGACCACCCCAAAGAACTTATCATTTGTGAAACTTCAAATGGCGTAAGTATTAGATCTCACTTTAAAGCCTTAGATAATTATCTTGCCTTTGTTTCTCAATTTAAGCCAAGGACTATTGATGAGGATCTAAATGATGAGTGTTGGGTGATTGCTATGCAAGAGGAACTCAACCAATTTGAGAGAAACAAAGTTTGGAAACTTTTTTTTAAACCCAAGGATCATCCAAATATTAGATGCAAATGGGTGTATAGGAATAAGTTAGATGAGCATGGTTTCATCACTAGAAACAAAGCTAGATTGGTTGTCAAAGGGTATAACCAAGAGGAAGGTATAGACTATGATGAAACTTATGCTCCCGTTGTAAGATTAGAGGCTATTAGGATATTACTTGCATATGCATGTCACATGAATTTTAAGCTATTTCAAATGGATGTAAAAAGTGCATTTTTAAATGATTTTATTGAAGAGGAAGTTTATGTTGAACAACCTTCCGATTTTGAATGCCATGAATTTCCAAATCATGTCTTTAAATTAACTAAAGCCTTGTATGGATTGAAACAAGCTCCTAGAGATTGGTATGAAAAGCTTAATTCATTTTTGTTGAAAAATAACTTTATCAAAGGAAAGTTTGACATCACACTTGTTGTAAAAAATCACAATAATGATACACTTATTGTTCAAATTTTTATTGATAATATTGTATTTGGTGCTACTAATAAAAATCTTTGTGAAGAGTTTGCTATATGTATGACTAGAGAGTTCAAAATGAGCATGATGGGAGAGCTCAAATTCTTCCTTGGTCTTCAAATCAAGCAATGCAAATATGAGATTTTCATCAACCAATCCAAGTACACTAAAGAATTGTTGAAGAAATTTGGAATGGATGGTTGCAAAAGTAGTAAAACACCAATGAACACATCAATTAAACTTGACAAAGATGAGTTGGGTAAGCTTGTAAATGAAAAGAAGTATAGAGGTATGATTGGCTCACTTCTTTATCTTAAGACTTTTAGATCCGATATTATGTATAGTGTATGCTTATGTACTAGATTTCAATCTTGTCTTAAAAAGTCTCATGTAAATGCGGTCAAAGGAATTTTGAAATATTTATATAGAACATTGCATTTAGGATTATGGTATCCTAGAAGTTCTTCATTTAGCATAGTTGGTTATTTTGATGTGGATTATATCAGTAGTCTCTTAGATAGAAAGAGTGCATTCAGAACTTGCCACTTTCTTAGTAAGTGTTAAACCAAGAAACAAGTTTTGGTTGCCTTGTCCACTACCGAAGCGAAATATATGATGGTGGGTTGTTATTGCACCCAAGTTCTTTGGATGAAACAACAACTCAAAGGCCATGGACACGTATTTGATCACATTCCCATCAAATGTGATAATACAAGTGCAATAAACCTTTCAAAGAATTACATCCAACATTCTAGGAGCAAGCATATAGACATTAGGCATCACTTTTTAAGAGATCATGCACAAATTGGGAATGTTGCATTAGAATTCATTGATACAACAAACCAATTAACTGATATTTTCACTAAGCCCCTAAATGAAGCAAGATTGAACTTCATTAAAAGGGAGTTTGTGATGCTTGATGGAAGCTCCTTGCCATAAAACTTGTTTTCACAATCATGTTTGCATGATATTTTTTTTGTATACCTTGATTATTGATATTCAATTTCAATTTCTTATCTTGAATGGTGCTTATTAATGCTAAATATGATTGTTTATGTGTAATAATTTATGTGATTAAGATAATCTTTGACATATGTATGCCTTTTAAATGTTTGGAGATGTGCATTCTTATTAATTTTGATCATTCAATATGATGTAAATTGCATTGTATAAAAGTTTTTCAAAGATTCCTTCAATTTTTCTGAAAATCTCCTAAATCGCGGTCGCTACAGGCTGTTAGCGACGCGATATTTAAAATTTCATGCCCGTTGGCTAAATTTCATATCTCGTGGTCGCGCAAGATTCATCGTGAACGCGAAATTCAATTTTTTTTTACCGTTACTCAGTAAATATGAATTTCACAGTCGCTACCTTTAGCGAATGCGATTTACATTTCTTCCGGAAAAAATATAGTCGTTTTAAAACGGCTAAATTTTCATTTAATACAAAAACTAGCCCTTTTTTTTTTTTTTTACTGATTTTTGGGCATTTCATGCCTATACAAACCCCCCTTTCACTTCACACATCATTTACAACTATTTCAATCTCTCCCAAAACAATTCTCTCTTATTGTTCAACTCTTGCATACTTTTACTCTCTCTCTCTTTTTACTTCATCTTTCTTCTTTCTACCTTATTTACTCTAATGGCACCCAAATCTAAATTCTCTAGGTCATCCAAGGGGAAGGAACCCCAAACACTACAAGATCCATCACCTCTTAAACTTATAAAAGGTGTAACCCAAGAAGAGAAGAAAAATTGGACAAAATTACAAGACAAGATTGTCTTGCCAAACAAAGTCCCACATCTCCTTAACCTTAGAACTTTAGGGATAGAAGGAGATATTACCCATTACTTAGATAATCTCCAATGGCGACCCTTTATCTTTCCAACCGAGGAGGGATATGAGGAACTCACCAAGGAGTTCCTTGTAACCTTAGTTTTGGAGAAAAAAATTATCTTCTTCTGTTGGCCACTATGGCATTAGATTTAAGTTCTTTGGGAAGGAATACGGTTTGCAGTTAGAAGAGGTAAAGGACATCTTTGGTTTCCAAAAGGAAGGTGCATCAAACCTCAATGACCTTGATATGAACTTCACCGATTTTTGTAAAGAGCTCTCCATTGAGACAAGATATGACCCAAAAACCTCCCTTGCCAAACACTTTCATACCCTTACCTTTTGGGTCCTCCATCGAATTATCACCTTCTCTATCAATGCTAGAGGAGATGGTAATGAGAAGGTTACCTAAAAAGATCTTTTTCTTCTTATTTGGTTTAATTAAAGGCCAATTTATCCAATCCTCCCATTTTCTCATTGACTAATTTGTTCATTTGGCCAAAACACCAAAAGGTGTAATCTTACTATCTTCCCAAATCTCTAAAATTGCAAATTATGTTGGTATCCTAACTCTTCACAATAAAGCCCTCTTAAAGACTTGCTTTCAACCCACCTCCAACATGCTAGACATTGAATATATGCTCCACTCCAAATGCATTAGAGAAAAGAATAATGCATTTGAGTATATTTTTTTGAGAGGTTGCATACAAGAAAAAGCCAAGAAAAGGCCAAGAGTTGACGTGCCAAGTGGAGGTCCTTCCCAAGTGGAAGAAAGAGTTGCTAGGGAACAAGCAACCTAAACCATTCCTCAACCTCCCACCTCCTCCAAGATTGAAAAGATGTTTAGAAAAATCATGAGAAGGCTAAACCTTTTAGACCATGTCCATGGAGATATTGTGGAGATGTAACAAAAAATAGAAATTTCTCCTTGTGATTTAAAAGAATGGAAATTTAGTGAAGAAGAAGAAGAAGAGGAATCTTAGATTGGGCCATAAAATTTCTATTTTCTAGCATCATGTATTATTTTCCTATTTTAATTGAATGAATCTTCATTTTATCTTACATTTGCTTGATGAATTATTTTTCTTGAGTAATCACTTGTTTATTTGCTTCTATTTTCTTGATGATTAATCTCTATATTTAATTTAGTTCTATGTTCTCTTTTAAACATTGTTTAACCTCAATTAATGAATCCTCTACTCCCTTCCAAAACCTCTTTTTAATCTTGCCAAAGGGGGAGAAGTGGTAAGAATGAATTTGAAAAATGACTTATTTGATTAAGGGGGAGAAAATAATTTTTCTTTAAAATTCTAAGGATCATTGATTAAGGAGGAGCTTTGTATTTTGTACATTTTACTTAATTTTATTTCAAATTCAATTTAATTATTAAAATAAAAAAGGGGGAGATTGTTGACCTAAATTGGGTTTTCAATTTAATCAATCTCTATTTTGATCTTTACAATCAAATTGAATAGTTCTAATGTTTCATCTAAGTGTATTTTGACAGATAAAATGCCTTAGAAAAGCTCGGGATTCAAGAACTTAACAAATTTTCTAAATTTTCTGCTGGACTATTAAGTCGTTCCTGCAACCCATTTATCGCTCCTGCAATAGCCTTGTCACGATCGCGAAACAGTTCAAGCCATAAAATGCTAAAAGGTCTAGAGAGGTTCATGGTCAGTGTTGCGACTGCAATCTTGAGCACCAAAGGTAAAGTTCTTGCAATCCCTCAATTGCAATCGTGATATTCATATAGCAGAGAAAAGTTCCAACGGTAACATGATCAACAAACAGAAATCTGCCATAGGTCACTAGTCGTTATACATATATGAATAAAGCGACTGCGATTCCATTATTGAGAATGTAAAATACTCATTGTGACCGTGATTCTTGTCTGACAGAGCAATTAAGGCAGATTTTCTAGCTGTTGGAGCAAGATTTGGTTGAAGCTCTATTTGTAACAACTCTTTGGTGGTGGGAAGCTATAAATACTCCCTCCAAAGGCCTTTAAGACAACCAACAACTTTCAAGCAACCAAACTCTTGCAAATTTAATTCTCAAGCTTTTAAATTTTCATTCAACACCTTGTGTGTTTGTTATAAGAGCATTCATTGCTCAAAGAGTTGAGTGTTAGCCATTAAACAATAACTAGGTTGGGGAGTGAGCCTTAGTGAAAACTCTTATCAGGTTTGAGTGTGAGCCTATTGAAAACACTTGTAAGGTTTGGTGTGAGCCAAAACATTAAGTTGTGAGTGAACTTGGTAAAACTCCATAGATAGTGAAATACCCAATTGGTGATAAGGGAGTGAATGTAAGATTGGTTATAATCTGAATCACTATAAATCTTTGTGTCATTTCACTTCTTCCCTCATTCCTTTTCATTTTAATTTTTAATTACCAACCAATTCAACCCCTCTTCTTGGTGCTTATTGAGCAACAGTATTTGTAAAGTTATTTTGTTCAACAATATTCTTGATTTTGGTTACATCGTTATTGTTGATGACTTTGTAAGGAGAGGCTTCAATTTTGATGTCATCATCGGAGAAGGTGAGTTTCTAGCAGGAGGATGTTCAGATTGTATGACTTTTCCATCTACTTCCCACTCAGGAATTTTGTTTCTACTAGTGAGAGGATTTAGACTCTTTGAAAAAGGATATGTAATTTGGTTTTCAGATGCATAAATCTCAAACCAATAAAAAAAAGGATATGTATTATATGTAAGAGAACAAAGTCATAGTAATGGTTTTGAATTTCTTTTCTAGTATTCAAAATTTTTTTGAAAAACCATGTTCTCTTTTCTGTGTTACTAGATGCAGAAAAATCATGTAAATATTATTTATTTATTTCAAAATCTTTTTCAAGCACATTACACTCATGAGCTATGTTCTGGGTAATGGTTGAAAAGGTTGGAGAAGTAGGAGGTGGTGGTTGATCATCTTGTTCTTCACTTTCTACATTTGTAGGTTGGTTTTCTGTATAAACGGGATAAGAAATATTTGTATGGTTGTGAACCCTTAATTTTACATCTCAGTATATGGTTAAACCTGATTAACATTGGCAGAAGTATGGCGGTCAAACGAAAGAAGAACAGTAGAAAACAGGCCCGAAAACCAGAATGGGCCTGCGAGTCCTGCAAGCTGCATCTGCAGTATCGCAGAGCACACCTACGGTTGCCGCAAACTGCTCTTGCAGTACTGCAGAGCAGATTTACAACAGCCAATTGACCTCTTACAGTACTGCAGGGTCCTTGTGCGGCAATGAACCTGGATTCCAAATTCCCACATTGAAAAATGGGGAAAATAGTCCCCCATCCCTCCTACTATACATTCAAACCCCCCAAGTCAGTTTTCCACACACCTTGACTTGCTTGATCAACCAGTGATCTCAAAGCAAGTCTCAAAAGCTCTTTTAGCTTATTCCATAAAGAAGGAACAAGCCTTCTAATTCTAAAGTTTGTTATTTTATTTTATTTTATTTGCTTTGCTCTTTGATCTTTGCTTTGCAAAACGTGTGTAAGTCTTTCGTTCGAGATCTGAGTTCCGCCTCAAGTTAAGAGAAGGTGGAATTAAGATCTAAAAAACAGCTCTGTCCGTTCGTCCCCAAGCTTCGTAGGCGTAAGGTAAGCCTCAATCTCTTTCATCTTTCCATTTTTCTTTATTTGCTTTTATTTATTTATTCGCTTTTATTATTCGCTTTTATTATTGCTTTATTCCCCCTCTTTGGGATTCTTTTCTTCCTCTTTGGGCTCCTTGCCTAATTCTTGGTCATCTACTCTATCACTTTCTAATTGATTTACTTGGGATAGTTAATTAAAATCTGATCTAATTAACTCAACCTGATAAATTAATTAAAATTAATAATCAATCAATCAACCCTATCTAATTCAATTAATCGAAACATGATAAAAGGCTAAGACTAAACTAACCCCTTCGCAAGAAGGAAGAACTACATGGGTTCTGATTCTCATTCAAAGGGATACGCAGGCATGCTTGGTCCAAGCATCGAATCCAATTAAAATAAACCACCTTCTCCCCCCTATCACCTTCTTCACTTAGCTAGGGTTTTCTTCTTAATTGTTGGTTTCCTTTATGATTTAATTTGGGGAATGTGTGACTTGCCTAGAACCCATAAGAACTAGAGGAAGTATCCCCTGATTTGGTTTCATTGTAATTTATTATTTACTTATTTCATTTATTTTGCCTTATTTTGTATTTTATATTTGGAATGAATGATCATGCATATCTTAATTGTTCATGCATTATACTTGTTCATGAAATTAATTTTAAGCTGTTTAGTATTAAAATTGCCAAACTAATCTTTATCTTTAAAATAAACCGAAAACCTAGTCCCCGAATCCTCTTTGGTAAATCGAGGGCTATTGTACTTTTCCTTGGGATAAATATTTGGAGTCACTTAAATGGTTTTTTTTTCCTTAACTTTTCCCAAATAAAATAAAATTAAGGTGGCGACTTAAAAATCTCTTTTCAAAAATCAATCAATCTGAGCTCGGGGGCTCCATCATGAGGTCAAACCCAAATGAGAATTTTGATTTATTTAGCGGATCAGACCGGTGCTTGGGCGAGGCCTTACAGTTGGCGACTCCACTGGGGACCACCTTCTTTTTAAAAGAAAATAAGTGGACTAATAATTGGTTTAAATTAAAGTTTGGCTCTTTTAATACAAAATTGCTTTCATGCATCATTTTCATAGGCTCCTTGCCTTCCAACCTAGTTCTTTAGGAAAATAATGGATAGTGAGTAGCATCAAGTGGGCAACCTTCCTTAGGTCTGCTTGCTGATAGTTAAATCATCCACCTCACAACGAATCATTTGATCCTTTCAAAGGTGTAACGAGCATGCACATACTGTTGGACCCACGCGAGGCTCCTTGACTCACATGTTGTTAGGTATATCGCTGCTCTAGTGTGACGGGTACCCATTTTTAAGCCACCCTTACCTTTATCATGTAATTAACAAAGAGCTGACCCGAGGTTGTATGTACCTGTGAACCCTCAATTTTGCACCCCTAAGATACTGCCGCAGCTTGACACCTGCTAAGTTTTGTGCACTACGCAGAGCCGGTACGGCGGTCCCGCTAGCCGGTTAGCGGGCAGGGGTCAAGGGGGCAGCGCCCCCTCAAAAAAATGGATTTTCATGTATAATATTATGAGGAGACTGACAATTTTCTGACTCCGACCGAACTTTCTGTACCAGACAGCACCTTTTCAAAAATGACCAAATTTTCCCCTAAATTGACTGCCAAAACGTCCGATAATTAATTTCGGACCCAACGACACTGACCGATAATTTTTCAGACCTCAGAATAGCCCGAAAACTGACTCGGAAGCTTCGAAAACTGACCCGAAAAGCCTGAAAAAAAGCCAAATCGGACCGTACCTCGAGGGCCGTGCGGATGTCCGCGTGGCTCTGACGCGCGTCCGCACGCGCCCTTCGCGGCCGTGAAGGGCGGCCTTGCGGACGTCCTCAAGGCTCACCTGCGGATCCGCCTAGAGGCACGCGGCGGCCGCCGGTGCCCCTGCGGTCCGCACTGCAGCCTGACGCGTGCGTCAGGCTGCCGTGCGGTACGATCCGCAGGTCTGACCTGCGAACCCGCAGGCTGAGTGCGCGCATCCGCCAGGCTCCCTTGCGGACATCCGCACGCTCGACCTGCGGACGCGCGTGTCTCTGACGCGCGTCCGCACGCATGTCCTGCGGCTCGGTCCTTTTTTCTGATTTTCCAATTTTACCCTTCATTTTTTCTAATTTTTGTACCCTTTTTGGTCTTTTTCCACCCCCCATTTTCCCTATAAATACCCTATCCCTCTTCACTTCAATCCACACCAAAAAAATAATTGTTGAATTTTCCAATTGTTTCCCTCTCTCTCTCTCTCTCTAATTAGTTATAATCTCCCCATTAGTTTTAATCTCTCCATTTAATTAATTAGTTAATTAAAAATCAATTTTAATTAACTAATTAGTTTTTTTTTAAATTCCCACCAAATTTCCAATTAATTAATTAATTAAAAATCAATTTTAATTAATTAATTAATCTCTTTTTTTTAATCTTCCACCAACTCTCAATTAGTTAATTAATTAAAAATCAATTTTAATTAATTAATTAGTTCTTTTCTTTCAAATTAAATTTTCACTCAAGTGGTTAATTAATCCTTTTAATTAATCATTTTAATTAATTAATCCTTTTAATTAATTAAATTTTGAGTAGTCAAATCCCTCTCTAAAATCATTTTTCACTCTC
>CATKHJ010647185.1:0-26187 GCA_949750685.1 Vernicia montana
ACATACAAAATAGACCCTCCAATATCACCCCAAGCCAAAGTTATCTCCTTCAAGGCATCACCAGTAGATGAGCCACCATCCAAATTAAAGCAATCAAAGGAGTATTGCATTGCCATCTTTTTAAGCAAATTCACCTATAAATATACAATAAATAGATTGCTATAAAAATTTAAAAAAAAAAAAACAGATTCAAGGAAGTGATGAATTTGAACTGAAACCTAAATAAAGTGCTCTATATAAACCTTATCGTCGGAAAGAGCCGGTGAATAAGAAATTCCCTGCACAGAATCAAATGATAATCAAATATCTGTTTATAAATGTCCATTTGTTAAAGTAGATGAAAGTCAGTTACCAAGTGGAGCTTGGAATGGCGGAGTCTACGGAGGAGAGAGAGAGCTGCCGACGATAGTGTTCCGGTGCCGGAATTGTCTAGTAATACAGAGTCGTCTAGAATAACTCCGGCTACTAATGCAGCCATTTTTCTCTCTAAGTAGGAAGATAGTAGAAAGAATATGAGAGAAATGATGACAGAGAGACTCAGAGAACAAATGCTTCCTTTTTTGTTTTTTATATTTAATATTTTTTTTATTTATTCTATTTTTAAAAATCCACTGGTGCATTGAAGTGTGTGCTATGAAATATATATGACACCATCTATGTCAATGATTGGTCTTATACCAGCAAAGAATCCTTGTTTCTGAGCTGCAAACCTAACATACCTGTACTAAAAAACAAGAACAAATCTTGGAACACTGCTAACCCTTTGCAAAATAGAGGAAAGAAAAATATAAGTGAAAAATTGTTTGGAGAGAAGAGAAAATAAAGTGGGAAATAAATTTTTTTTTTTTTTTTTTCATTATTTTCTCTTCAAATTGGAAAGAAAATAAAGAAGAAAAAATATAAAGGGAAAATAAATTTTCCCTGCTGCAAAAAAGGGGAAAATAAAAAAAGGAAAATAAAAGTTATTTTTCCTCTTTATTTTCTTTCTTCCCTAAAAATTTTTCCCAAACAAAAGGTTACAGTTTCTAAATTTTATTTTTCTTGCCTTTTTCTCTTTGCTTTCCTCCTCTACAAGGCTTTTTAAGACTTATCACATTAAATTTTAACCATACTTCCAAGATTAGTAACCTTTATAATTGTTGCATAATCCCATAATCTTTTGTTGTATATATATTGAGTATTTCAAAAAGAGAACTTATCCTACATCGTTAAGGAAAAGTGTTTTATATACAAACTCTCCTTATTGGGCTTGTAAAGAGCCTAGTAAGGATGTTGGGCTTATGTGCATGAAAATTGGGCTAAAAGTCCCATTCCATCCCTTTCGATCAAAACAAAATTTCCAATTCTAGTGTATAATTTTCTTCTATATATACTGGTTTTTAAAAGAGAAAATACAATGACTTTTTTCTTTTGCTGGGTTAAATACATTAATCTTCTTTCTGTTGTCCTTGCTTCCTGCTAATACCAAAAGACCTATTGGATTCCTGGAGGATTACACAAGTAAATCCTTAAGAACAGTGCTTCTTTTGCACGCCTCAGGTTTATTTCCTACATTTTTCTCAACACCTTTTATATTGTTGCTTAATATCTCCATCAATCACTTCTTTTGCCTTTTTTTTTTTTTTTTTGCCCTATAAAATGCAGCGATTGACACTTGATCTCCCAACTGCCTTTGAATTCTCTTCTACATTGTATTCACATTTCAATTTGGGTTTTCTCTTATGTCCGCATGAAATTTCTCAGACAAGTAAGGTGACTAGAGGGTTGTGAAATTTTGTTGGGCATAAGGCTTAAAAGTTTTAATTTGGAAGGTGGATGTCTTCCCTACCTTTGAAGCATGTACTTTAAAGCCACACCTATCCTTACATGTTGTTGTTACCTTATCAGAAGTGTTCTTTACCTAATTGCCCATTCTTTCAAAGCTTTCCTAAAAAAATTTGGACAACTAAATTTCATACCTTTGCATAATTGAAGATCATGCATCCCAGTAAGTTCATCAAAGTCAGGGTAAGTTAGTTCATCAAAGTCAGGGTAAGTTTCTGCTTCATCATCAAAGCCATTTAGACTGTGTATACTATCTACAACTTTCTCGTAAAACTCCTCAAAATCCTCTCCATTCATATATGCTCATATAATTGCATCATTACCTCCACTAGGCTCACCTCTTACATTATCATGTGTAGCTTCATCATTTTTTACAAATTTTGAGGTAACATCATGGGTGAAGATGTCATGATCACTACCCTCCATGTTCTCATGCAACCAACTAGGTTCACTACAATATGTGTCATGTTCGCTTGAATTGTTAGAAAAATCTTATGGAGGTTGATAGTCACTACTTGAAGAGTCACTAGTCCACTTTCCACCATCAACCTCGCAATTTGAATTCCAACCTTGATCATTCATTGTTTCATTGGTAATGGGGAATTCATATTCCATATCATTGACAGGTACATTTTCAGTTCCATTTGTGAAGGTTCACCAAAATCCCCCTCTGCATTTTAACCATCCATATCTAATTGTCTAGGTCCATTACCATCATTTGAAGCTAATGGACTACGATTCTTAATAAAGTAGATATCAATATGTGGATACTCTTTATTATAATCCAATATGTTATTGACATTTTCATCACTTTCAATCTATTTTAAAGCTTCATTCACAGTCAAACCATTAATTCAAAACCAGATTCTACACCCATTCTTATACCCTTCTTTGCGAGCATAGTACAACAAAGCAAAATGAGATAAGAAATCAATATCAATATTGTCCCTATAAGTTACACTCCCACCCTAGTAGACCTTATTATCTTCACTTTCCCACCTTCCTCCATGATGTATAACAAGATTCACTCTCTCAGTCATACTACCTAACACAAATACAAGATAAGTGTAAAAATAGGCAACTAAGTAGTTCAACAAGTAGAAACTACACTAACTCAATACATAGGGCCCACTTATGATTTTATGGGATTCATTTAACGGGTGTTATCATCACGTGGCAGTACATGTCTTATTAAACCCTAAATTGATCAAAATTGGGAGTTTATGAATATGATTGCATCAAAATGGAGTATAGGCCCTCAATTGCATTTTTGGCTAAAATTCAACCCTAAATTGAGCATTTTCCCCAGCTTCCATCCATGGACTTTTAACATTTCAAATAGAGGAGTGTAGGAGTAGGATAGACTGCCAGTGCGATGTGAGCAACTAAAACAGAGAAAGCTTTCGTAAAACAGAAAACTGAAATAGGTGTATATACATAATATAATATAATATAATATAATATATTATGTTTTGTCTATTGTATAGGAAAGTGTAAAAGATAAAAATTTATGAAGAAGATGACAAGAAGCATTAATTCAAGAACTATGAATATTCTTAGCTATGTCCTATATGCCTTTACAATATGCTAAGTAGCAGTCCTATTGACTTTGGTCCTTTGGGAATTTTTTAAATGCAACTCAAATTGTAAAATTGTTGTAATTTATATAATTCACTGTTTACTTAACTTTAGCTTTCCACGAATTGCAGTGGAAAGTGTTTTTCTTTTTTCCTTTTAATAAATAATAATCAATGTATCATTCTACTTAAATTCATTTTAATTAAAAAATTTAAAACTTAAAATTCGTTTTTAAATTTTCTTTTTCATATTCAATGATAAGATCTTAAAATACTTTATTATTATTAGAAACTAGTAGAAATTTATTCTCATAAATAGTATTTAGTCACTAATTCAATTAAAATACTACCAAATTAAATAGCTAGCTATTACAAACAATCAATGCCTAAAACAATCTTCAAAAGCTTTGCAAATTTAATTCACTGACCTATTTGCCAAGCCTATTATGCGACACCCATTTACCATACCCATACCCATTATGTAACAAATGGTTATAGTTATGAGACATACCTTGAAACTCAAGCAATCATCCTCTATATATTATTCTATGCCTTGAAGCTTCAAATTATGTATATAAAGTTGTAGTTATCGTTCCAATATGTAAGGAAAACAAACCAAATGTAAACAATTGCACTTCAAATAGATTAGAACAACATTGTTTCAATAATCTCCTTCACTGATTTGGTTGATATTAGACGATTTAAATTTTGTGACAAATTGAGCTAATGGTTTTACAAAAGAGGAAAAATATGATTGTGTCGGTTTATGAATTTTGCAAAATGATTCCATTTGGTAATTTCTTTATTATAATTATTATCAATGGCTAAATAAGGTGTGGGACCACTTAGAGTCATGTCAGAAAAAAAAAATTAATGGAGCTCGCCACATCAGCACAACTAATGATGTTAGTGTTTAACATGAAAGTGTCTTACGGAGAAAAATTCAAAGTATGAAAGTGTCAAGAAAAATACCAGACCCCTTTTAAAAAAAAATTTCAAAGTATATAATAGTTTTTTTTTTTTTTGTACTTTCCCCTTTAATCTTTGTCCCTCTAAAATTATAATATATAAATTTCGTGCATCAAAAATAATTTCTTTTAGTACATTTGACTCCGATTGGAGGCTCCAAGTTGAGATATCGTAGACTTGGAAGCGTTCAACCAAGATAAATATAAAAAGAAAGATGGCAAGTTGCTTTATTGTGATCAATAGTTCCAGAAAAAATTTGTACAGCAATGTCAATCATGATGTCAATAAAACCATCTCTCCATACAATTTAGAAATTATGGATCAACAATCAAATCCCATAACAATACAACACAAATTACTTGTCAACATTGAAATTTTAATTGCATCACCAAACAGTGTCTGAACACCAAAAGATGATCTCTTAAAACATCAGCAAATTCTAGCCTGCAAAAGTTTATGATTCCATAAGCCGATCCATGACCAATTTCAGAACAGCGGGAGCATCAACCGTGACAGCCACCTTCACCGTAGGCTTTTCAGACCATTCAGTCACCTCTCCGAACCTGATTTACATTTTCAAGATAAAGAAAAAGATGAGTGAATCGCTGCAAGTACTAAACACTCAACACTCCTACATGCATGAGCTGCATTTCTTACCAGGTTTGCGGGTAGGAAAGGCCTTTGTTTTATTCATCCAGTTCCCGTTTTTCAGAAATTTGCATTAGATTACATTTTAAGAATGCTTTCAAAGAACAAAAGTAACATTATGATTTAATTGCAGCTATAATAGCTCATATACAATGAACAGTTCAGTTAATTCTTTTATTCTATGCTTTAGACTATATATAGAGCACATATAAACTACCAAATTCTGGAATTTCTAGTTATTATTCTCCATTACATATGTTAAATAGTAAAATACTAAATTCCAGGGGATTTGACTAATATGTGCTAAATATAGAAAATATATACTCATATATGCTATTTTTGAAAATATATACTCATATATGCTACTTTTTGCCAAACTATATTGGGCTGACCTTGGATCCGGTAGTTATAGAACCGGATTTTTATTTTTTAGAAATCCGGTATTTAAACTCCCGGATTTGACTGCCACATTAGTAAAAATCCGAGAGTTTAAATACTTAATTTGTATTTAAAGCAGTTATTTGACAGTGAATCTAAGAATCCGGTTTTATAAATTTCGGATTCAGAGATTCGAGCACAGGCTCAAATTAACATATTTAATTTTATATCAGTTTTTCACCATATTTGTAAGTTGTTTGTATTTATTAATTTTTTGTCTATTTGTTAAATTTTTGTCAAATAATATTTAGTGTGTTGTGTCAAATAAAATTTGGTGTGTGTTTGAAATAATTGGTTGTCAAAATTTAGGGTATTTTCTTAATATCTCTCTTAGGGGCCGTTTGTTTCGCTAAAAATAAGGTCAGGAATCGAAATCGGAATGGACGATTCCGATTCCTAGCGTTTGTTTTGCGAAAAAATGTCCGGGAATCGGAATGCGATTTCCCCATTTGGGGGAATCACTCATTCCCCTCACATCCTCAAGGAATCACATTTTCATTTCCATGGGAATCAAGTCAAACATTTTATTTTGGTCAAACATATAATTATTTGTGTTATTTAAAATCTTAATATTAAATATAAAATATGAAATAATAAAATATTAATAAAATATAAAAGTAAATATTAACTAAATAAATTTAAAATAAATAAATAAATAAATAAATATTTAAATTAATAAAAATTAAAATAATATCAAAATAATGATAAAAAATAAAAATTAATTTTATTATCTCAAATAAATATTAAACAAAATATAGAATTAAAATGAAAAAATTAATTTTATCATCTCAAATAAATATTTAACAAAATATAGAATTAAAATTAACATATATTTTTAATACATAAATTAGAATGAATGCAAAATTTTTAATAAATTTTATTATTAATGTACATGTTTATTGTTAATAGTATTGTTAATAGTTTGGCAAAAAGTGACATATATGAGTATATATTTTAAAAAATAGCATATATGAGTATATATTTTCTATATTTAGCACATATTAGTCAAATCCCCAAAATAAATAGCAAATGTTCTATTACTAAAAACATTAGTGATAGAAAGAATATAATAAAATTAATAATTTTATCTTTAACTTCACAAAAGTAATGTCATTATCTTGATGCTTCACTATTTTAATTAAAGTAATGAAGCTCAGTTTTGTTGATTCAAGAGAAGTGGAAAAAAGAAGAAAAATAAACTATAGCCTTACAGAAGTATCACTTCAAATTGTATAATACTTCTCCATTGTCATTTCTTTTTCTTATATATTATTCAACATTTACAGTAAACACTAGACGAACAGAATGTCTACCATCAACCCAATTCACAGATCCAAAATTGTAGCCATTAGAAGCCATCTTGCCATTGAAAGAGACCTTGAAAGACAATCTTGATACTCCCTCTTTAAAAACAAGCTTTCTTGGTAAAACCTTCACAATTAGTCCTTGAGGGGATTGCACTTTAGCAATGTATGTGGCATTTGGAGATCCCACATTTGTTACACTTCTTTTTATGGTGATTTGTGCAGCTTGGTGTCTGTCAAGCTTGCTAATGGAGATTGATGGGTAATTAAGGTTGGAAATGAGTTTGTCAAAACTAATTCTTGGACAATTGAAGTTTGTATTGGCCATTGATCTTATATTCTTCTCTGAATAACCATAATAACAGAGGAATTGAAGGTAGTCCTCTGTCGTTGTTTCGAAAATTAGTCCTGGGTGAAGAGCTTGGAGTGGATTTATTTCTCCAACTCCCATTTCATGTGGATTTGAATATGAATTTGAGCTGTTTGTTAAGGGTTTCCCCATGTTGTTATAAATGGTTGCTGCATAAAGAAAAACAAGAAATCAAAGTAACTACTTTTTTTTTTCGCGAAATTATTCAATACACCTGGTATAATACACAAACATACATTTCGAACTTTCAAAATGTACCTGTTGTCATAAGTGCAGATTTGATCATGGAAGGACTCCATCCGCGGTGCACGGATTTAATGAATGCAGCAGCACCTGTAACATGAGGGCAAGCCATTGATGTTCCGGATTTTATTGCATATCCTGAAGGCTTTTTTCCAATTGGAACACTTTCATTCTTAGGAATCATTGCAGCTAAAATGGCAACTCCTGGAGCCATTATATCTGGCTGAATAGCTAATTAGTGTTAATAATAAGTTATAGGTTCATTTTGTTACAAAAAATAAACGTATAGCAACATAACCCTATAGTAAATTGTGTATAATAGACAGAAAATAACCTTGAGAATGTTTTCTGTAAGCTGACCAGGTCCCCTGGAAGAGAAATATGCAACAACTGGTGCTGGTCTATACTGTGGAACATCAACTGCTGGAAGGATTGTTGCAGTTGGATTTCTGTAAAAAATTAGAAAAATAGCTATAAATAACTTAATTTAGGATCAGAAAAGCAAGAAAGAAAGTAATGATCACAGATCAAGAGAAATATTAGAGGCAAAAACTTTTGGACCTTACTTGGTAGAATTGATGTAATTAAGAAGCTGAGAGCCTGCAATACTGCCAACTTCTGCAAATGGAAAAACACCAGAATCAAAGGGTACACCTTGATCATCTTCATTGATCAAAATCAACCCTTTGGCTCTGGCATCTTCTACTACTAATTTCTTGACTTGCCTAGGAATACTAAAATCATTGTCTATGCAAACCACAATCTTGCCAGCAACTTTCTCTCTATCTAATGATCCTGGATAGCAATTCCTGCATTTTAGTGTAAAGGGATTTACTAAAGAGGAGAAAAGCCAAATGTACAATCATAATTTTTTTCTTGTTATTTTTTAGGTACATCCGAATTTTTTAAATAGGAAGGAAATGTCAAAGTTTGAACTCTAATCTCCTGCATTAAAAGGCAGACATTTGATCATTGGACTACATTTTCAATTTAGAAGGTTCAAAAAGTAAGGAAAAAACAAGTTTACCTTGCTTCTGATATAGGGGTAAACTTAGCAGCAGCATTCTCTCCAAATGCAAGAGGATAAGTCTTTGAGCGAGTGAGGTTAGAGAAATTAATGGCAGATCCCTATAATTTATAAAGATTAGAAAGGCATTCATATATCTTTAATGTAAAACATATATTCAATCATTCGATTATTGACCTAACAAATTACAATTAAACAATTAATTAGATTTATAAAAATTAACGTGCATGTTAATTAAATGTAATTGCGATTACACTTCATTACAGTCTTTAAATCAAATGAATATCTTACTTGAAAAGTCTTCCCATTTCCAAGAAGAATAGTAGATTGGAAATCTCTATCAATATTAGAAGCTGCAACAGTAAAAATCCAAGGAGCTGAATTGACAATAGTATAAGGGTCAGGTCCATCATTCCCACCAGAGCAAATTACCATAACACCCATTTGTTGAGCATGAAATGCACCAATTGCTATAGGGTCATTAATGTAATCAGATTGAAAAATTGAATTCATCCCAATAGAAATGGATATAATATCAACTCCATCTTTAATTGCATCATCCATTGCTTTCAAGATTGTGGAGCCAGAGCAACCATCTAATGTGCAGGCTTTGTAAATTGCTATCCTAGTTGAAGGAGAGCCACCCCTAGCTGTGCCTTTTGCTAGGCCATAGCAACTTACATTAGCTACTAAAGCACCAGCTGCTATGGATGTGGTGTGGGTACCATGACCAATATAGTCCCTTGGTGTCCCCCTTGGTTTGGCTATATGGGTCTCGTTATTCTTGTATGTCCTTTGAAATGGGTCATAGTATCTTGCTCCTATCAGCTTCCTACAATTAAAAGTTTTTTTTATCAAAAACAAAAATAAAGAATATTACAGTATGATTGACTGTAAAATAAAATAAGCACTCAATCATTGAATATTTAATAAATTACAAATTATAATTTTTTGATAGCTAACTTATACCCACAATCTTGATTATTGAAATGAAACAAATTTACAAGATTAATAGTTTTGGTTAGTAATATATTGTATTTTCTTGAATTTGCATTAATAAAGAAATTATTAAAGATAATTACCTATTACAATTAGATTTATGGAAGTCATTTGCTTCCATGCAAATTCCTTTCCATCTTGAAGGGATTTCTCCAATTCCCTTGTCATTGAAACTTGGAGACTCAGGCCAAATCCCTATAATAAAGAAATAGCTATTAATTAACATAACTAAAATAAAATTAGAAATAAAATCTTGAAAAAATGAAAAAGAAACAAGGGGGTTGTGCACATGGATTATATATATATATATATATATATATATATATATAGGTGGTCCACTTCCATGTGGCTGTTTTTGTTGGCTGGTGGCCTTCCAACAAATATGTAGCTGTTGGGGCCATTGAGTTAGCTAAGAATGTGAAACTTTGGGACCCTTGTAGCTCCTTCCAACTGTTGCTATCTCCATCTCCACGCAACTGACTACATAAACTCCATTTTCCAGGATGATTTTTTTTTTTTTTGGAGAAATAAAAATAATATTCTATAAAAAAAAAAAGTGAAAAAATATTTTCAAAGAAAATTAATAAATCAATCGTTTTTTAACTATAATACCTTAACTAGTGTTTCAAAGAAATTTGAGAATTAAAAATATTCTTGAATCAATTTATGCCTCGATCGACATTAAATTTTTTTTCTCAAATGAATTCAAGTAAACACCCTCGAATTTGACTTATACATTCATGAATTATCTTTTAATTACTATTTTCTAAGATTTTTTTTCTCCTTATTATTATTAAAATTTGAAAATGTTCTTGATTAAGTTAATTATAGAGAGAGGTAATGGGAATTTTATACAATAATTACCTGTGTCTATCATCCCAATTATTACATCACTTGATAAATGGGGATACTTATGGCTGAATTGCACGCCTGATTTTGGCTCTAAGAAATCCCAAGAACGTGTTGTATGAAGTTTTAGAGTTGGATCTCGAAACACTGATACGACTCCATTATATCCTGTAAGAGAGTATTAGAATTCAAATGCTCATAATTTATTTTCTAAAAAGAATTTCACTTCATGCATAAAATACTATATTTTAAGGCTAATTAATTATATCATAAACTCTACTAACCAATGCCAGAGCTAGAGGGCCGAGGAGGCCTTGCCCCCCCCTCCAAAATGCAATTTTTTTTGGTGTATAATTATTAAATTTTTGTTATATTTTATATTTGACATTTCTTATTTTAAGTAAAAAAATTTCTTAAATATATAAAAATTAACTTAATTATATATACTAGTTGAATATAAATTATATCCCTTAAAAAAAATTTCTGACTCTGTGACTGCCGCTAACATTTTTATTTCCTTTTCTTTGGCTTGCTCAATAATAGTATAGGGAAAATTTGTCTGAAGTGAGGTAATTATCATTTAAAAAAATATATATTTTTAGATAATGCTATTCTTTTTAATGAAACTGTGTTTTTTTAAAAAAAAATAAAAATAAAAATAAACCCAGCATCATCAATCAAACCCAGTCTGTAATGGAATTTAAAGCCAACATTTTGTAGGTGTTTAATACTCATGTCTGCTCATGATTTGGACATTAAAATTATTAAGTATGACTCATATTATAACATGACTCGTTGATTGGTATCTTTCAACAAATTGACCACCACTTTTGAAGAACCAATCAATCTTTTTAATACAACAAATTAATTTCTTTTTCATGTATTATACAAATTGATAACAAAAACATACAATAATCAATTCAACTAAAATACAATACTTAAGTATTTATTTCTTAATATATAAAGTCAGAGATTTCAACACTTCAGATCTCGTTCTTACTATCAAATTAAAACTTTTCAAAATTGATAGATGCACATGCATTACTATTAAGTTAAGTTTGAGAGTATTGTCCTCTTATAATTCAACGTGAAAAATAAAGTGCATATAATCATAAAATACACTTTTTATATACACCTAGCGAATATATGTTTTTAATTTACACATCGAGACATAGTCTAACGGTAAGTGCATATTTCCTTGGGCGATAGACTCAGAATCAATCTTCTCCTCCCTCAAAACTTAAAAAAAAAAAAAAAAAAAAGAATATATGTTTTTAATTTATTAAAGCAATCAAATAAATAATTACAAATATAGTTTTTATTTATTTATATCATTTATTGTCCATAATATAATGTCCAAAATCTAAAGGTGTCATTTTCCACCTTTAGTATTATTGAAGCATAAAAAAATATATCAAAAAAAAAAAAAAAAAAGGAAGAAGAAGAAGAAGAAGAAGAATTACCAGACAATTGAGAGGCTTCACTCTCTGTAAGCATGGCAGAGAAGCCATTAAAAGCATGATTATAATGATAGATTAAAGATATTCTCTCACTTTCATGACTGCCAAAATTAAATTAAAGTAAAAACACATCAAATTATGGGTACTCAAAATCCAAATTAAAATTTAATTATGAAGTAAATGGCATGATGTTAGCTAATAATACTAATGGTGATCATAATTGATAATTAATTATAATTAAATTAATAATTAATAACCTTGGTATAATGGAGGACAATAACTGCAAATGAGCTGACTCTACAATTTTAGCATTCCCTTCATTTCTAGTATTTGATGAACTTCTTCCCATGTAAACTACATATTTCTGCCAAGATTCAAAAACACATGTATAATTGTAAATACAAGAAAAAGAATTATCATAGCTTAATAATAAGTGTATATAATCCGTCAAATAACAATATCCAGTTTAAATCTCCTTTCTAATGCTCAAAATAAAGAAAAAATATGTTTTTTTTCTTTTTTTTCTTTTTTCATGCAGATAACTAATTAATATGGATAACTCTTTCTTTTCTTTTAATGGGTATAAGCCAATCTTCAAAATAAATAAAACAGTAGAGAGCTCTAATAAAATGCTTGTAAGTATAATAACTTCTCCCTATTTCTTGTACAATTGTGATGATGATCTCTTTTTAATTAATTCCCAAAATGAGGAATAAGATTACCTGAGGAATTTGATTTGATGAAGTGGTAGAAGTGATAAGAAGCCATGGTAAAGAAAGGAAAAAGAGAAGTTGAAGAAGAGTAGAGGCCATGAAAGATAGGGTGTGTGGAGTGGTTTTGGGAAGAGAAATGAATATTGAGAAGAAAAAAGAATGGAAATGGAAAGAGTGGGCAATGAAACCAACCATTTTGTAGGCTAAAAGATGAGAGAGAGTTTTCACTAGATGAAACTCTGTGTTGCTATTACCTATTTGTTACAAGCAAAAGCATCTTTCTTTCTTTCTTTTTTTTTATTTTTTATGGATTTTCTATGGATTTTATTGTATATTAATATTATAAATTATTAATAATATATAATCTTTATTGCTTTTTATTTATGTCATGTTATATATATAATATATGGACCCACCAATTCATAAATTTTTACATTTAAATTTGCAGCTAGGCTGTTTAATATTATTACAGTGCATAACTCTTTATATATATATATATATATGATTATTGATAACAAAATTATGATTTTGATTTAAAGACATAATAAATTAAGATACATATATAATTTTGTTCTTTAAACTTTCATATTGCATTGGAGATGGTAATTAATTATTTGATAAAATATCTCTAAGGACTTAAAAGAGACCTTCCTTAGTAGTAAAGATTTAAAATTATCTTAGTAGTTAAGAATCTAACATATTCTTTTCAATAATAATCTTTTGATTAATATAAATTACATATAGCACTGAAGTTTGATGTAGTGATATTAAAATCGTGTTGAAAATTGTGAATTATGAATTCAAGTTTACGGTCGAAGTCAAATTAATAATAATAATAATAAGACAGTGTCTTCTAATGCTTATTTCTTGTTTTAGTGAAATTTTATTAGAAATAAAATCAAAAATTATTTTCTTTAATTTGATTTGAATTTTTAATTTCATTGATTTGGAGATTATTTCAATACTAATTCAAAACTCATTAATAATAAGTAAATATTTTTTATGACATAATTCAATATCCAATTATTATAGAACTTATTATATAAAGCTTATTTTTGTGGAGAAATGTACTTGTTACGGTTGATTTTCCCATTGTAGACAAGAGTAGGATATGGAATCAATAGAATGTCTTAACTGGTAGCTTGGAGGAGACATAACAAAATTTGTCGTTTTTAAGCTCTATCTTGTAAAAACGACAAGGAAAAAAGCACACTTCATACTCAAGTCAGATGTAAGCTACCCAAATAATACTTTTCATAATATTTTTGAGTATATGACGAGAAAAGTGAATCGATAATCATAGACTTATAATGCAAGTAATCATTTATCTTTTGCTAAAGAGGAATAAACTCTATGCTTCAGTGGCCATGTGACAATTTTTATTCTTTATTTCCTTTATTCTTCCTTTTTCCTTTAATTTCAGTGATAAATTTCTCAAAATTTATAAATTGTAACTTAATTTTTTTTTGTTTGATTTAAAAGACTCAATTACATTCCTCCAAACCTTTAAAAATGAAAGATTTAAAAATCCACATGAATGTAAATTTTTAATAACATGACTTTTATTCAAATTCATAAATTTTAATCAAATCTATAAATTTAAAATCCATAAATTTTAACTAAATTCATATATTTAAAATCCATCATGTCATACGAATGCTTATTTTCTTCCTCTCTAAGGTTTTTTCTTTTAATCTTTCTTTTTAATCTTAGTTCATTCATATCTCATATAATATTACTACTATTGATTAGTTTCTTTTTTGTTATTGGATTCTTCCATAGCTAATGGTATAAATAAATATAATTTTCCAATTATATGAAACCCTGGCTTTAATTTACAGATATTCTATCGTTTCTTGTAGAATCAGACAGCTTCTTCCTGTGACTTTAACAGAGACCATATCCAACAAGAATATCAGATGCCAGCATCCACCAAGAATAAAGACATGCAACTACAAGAATTCTTTTTCCTTAATTAAATATAGTGTTCCACTACTTGCCTCATCACCCGTACACATCTAGCATAACGTAAATCCATAGTGAAATAGTGAAATTTTAATCTCATCAAAATCAAATTCGTTCAACACCTGTAAAAATTCTTGATCCTACTACTATTTTATCCAGAAATATGACTATTGTGCAAAAGATTAGAAGTTCAAAACTAACAATTAATCCCTTCAAAAGTTTACCATGTATCTAAAAAAAAATGAAAAACAAGAACAAGCACATACAAACTCAAATAAATAAATGAAGGAAAGATCTTTAGCAATAATATCCATCATCATTTATGCTTTTAACATCAGTGACAACACTTAACATATAATAGCAAATTTCACAACACATGGCCAAGCACATTTTTCAAGTTCAGTAATAACTCCCTTGTACTTTCTAGTTCCTAGCAATAAGATAGCATGGTTTATAGAAATATAGAAGTGCACTCTTTTAGAACATGCATGCCTCAATCCTTATTCACAGAGGGAGAATTTTAAAAAGAAGAAAAAAGCAGTGTAAGAACAATAGTTGCAACTTGGGATGCGGTGAATGCGTGATCCACAAATATAGAACTTGAGAGCTCTAGCAAACTTACGCTAGACAACAGCAGTGAAATCTCATGTAGCCACTACTCAAGTAATTCTATAAAGGACATATGACAAGAGCATGCCACTTGTACTATAGGACAGTCTGAAACATTCTCTGGAAGCTTTTCTTCTTCTGGGAATCATCATTACTAAAATGGAGATTATTTGATATGGAGTTAATTTTGCATATATACAGAAAAAAGCCATTTTATGTGGCTTGATTTTTGTTCTCTGCAGAGGAACCTGACTTCAGGGAGTTTAATCAGACTGCTTCTCTGCAATTTGATTTTTAAGAAAGTCCAGCACTGAAAGGCGCTGCAGTTGGAAACAAAATCTTAAATCACTATCTTAGGGTACTATCAAGATCCAAATGGTTACAGGAGGTCAAGCAAAGGAATCTTACTCTTTTTTCGAGAGCAGCTTCTTCAGGTTTTAAGGTCAAAGATTCCAACAATTTTATGGCTTCCTGAAATCTATCAAGTGCTGCATCCTCCTCGCCAATACTCCTATCTGCATCAGCAACTTTTGCTAGGGAAACAGCCACATCTAGAGTCTGCAGTCAAATGCAGGGAAAATAAGGAAATGTGGAACTTTTTCAACTAACATGAACATAAACATTCAAATATTACACAACTTTTTATTAAAGAGAAGAGATAATTGTCCACTGCGGGAGAGATTGATAAACATTTGAAATGCAACATCAGCTATGAAAAAACACTAAAACAGGGGTTTCTTTTTTGTGCGAAAGTTCTCTAAAGCCTACACATGCATGCACACACACACAGAGTATCCTCATTCCTTGTTTCTACTTGCCATCAAAGGCAAGAGAATCACTCAAGAATCATAACACATCATGACTTGCCATTTCTGTCTTTTGATCACCCCCCTAACTTATTATCATAATCCTTAACATCTCTCATAACATGAAACAATATACAGATATAATTGGACCCAGAGAGAAGAACAAAGCCATGCTGGGAAGAGTGTTGATCAGGCAGTAGCTATGAATGTAATGATTAAGATGGTTACGAACAAGATTATAGGAGATTAGGAATTTAACAGGTGAGTTTTTTATTGGGTTTGGTTTTGTTAAATGAAGTTTTAAAGGTAATTTTGATGATTTCTAGAGGCAATTGAATAGATTTCTCTCAAATGCCAAATCATCTCAGGTATCAGTTGAAATTGTAAAAGGTCCCTACTTTGGTGAGGTCATGAGAGATTATAGTGAGAAGATCTCCTTTTGGCTTATAGTAAAACTCCACAAAATAATTGGAACAATCAAGAACCAGTTTAATGGTGATACATGAGCTTTGATATGGAAATGCCTCTAAGTCCCACAAAGAAACTAGACCACATCAAGAACCAATTAAATTGTGATAAATGAGCCTTAATATGGAAATGCTAGTAAATCTCTCAGGTAAGGACTATAAGAAAACAAATAGGAAACCAAAAAAGGGAGGTCATATAGGCTGGAAAATATGCTACACTGAAAAACACCCTGATTCATCATTTCCTCTAGAGCTTGGTAGCCTACTTCCAAACCAGGAGAAAGAAAAGATGAGAACTATTGCAAGGAGTTAGAGCTCATTTACAAACAGGAACAGCAGTAGCAACAAGAATATTATTAATGGTAACGATAATTCCAGCAGAACTAGTACGAAGGATCTTTTACAAATATTATCATGTTGATGTCATGCATGGTGGCATGGCCACCCTGTTATTACTCACTTAATCCCAGAGGCCTAGGACCAATTCATCATTTGTCTTTAAAAGCACATTTAAAGTCACAAGACCTGGTAAATAACACTAACAAACAAACGACATGAAATATGCCCCAAAAAAAAAAAAAAAAAAAAAAAAAAACAGGTTGCTGACCTGGGATGAAACATTAGGATGCTGTTTGATGGCATCACGTCGCACATTAAGAGAACGAAAATAGTAAGATCTAGCAGCTTCCAAATCTCCATCATAATATTTAAGATCTCCAATTTTATTAAGAGAAACAGAAAGTGTATGTGTGATCTGTAGAGGAAAAATTACCAAGTTAATTAGGCTTGGCACATTAAAATCACACAGAGAATAACTTGTGCTAAGGATTGTGGAGTTGTAACCTCCTGATCCTCAGTAGGCAATTTTGAGAGGAATTCTACACTCTCTTCAAAATAAGCAACTGCAGAACCAGCATCTCCCATTGCTCGACTGCAATAATAGTAGAAAGTTAAAATTTTACCCAAATGTAAATACTTCAGGACATAACATCCACAACCATGGACTTTGGAAAGCATTGCCTGAAAGTATGTTTTAACAAATTCAGTAAAAATCTGGATTAGGATATATAGCCTCCAAGTTCTATCTACATTCCAAAATTCCCCAAGGCACTCTTCCTATGGATCAGGTCCCTCTGTCCATTCAACAATATGATAATTTTTTGAAGTGCTCCAACCTGGAAGCAAACTTGGCAACCCCCTAGCTCATCATTGAAAACCAGGGTACAGATGGTAACCCAAGCCAGTAGCTTCAACCAACTTTTCCATTATATCATTGTTTCTCAAGGATAGAAGGCAATTACAACATGGCATAAAACTCAGCTCTAAACACATGTTATAAATAGTGTTTGCCCGGCAGTAAGACCCATGGATGAAGACATTTCCTTGTGCAAAATTATATTCAATCATAAGCATAAAAGATAATTGGTCTTTGCAATAAGACATAAGAGAATGGTATGTTTAAATAAGACATAAGAGATATCTTCCTTTAGAACCTTGTGAGAACATTAGAGATAAATTGAGATAATCTTTGAAATAATTTTGGCATACAAAATTCTTAAAAGGACACAAGCAAAGATACAAGAGGATCAGCAAAAGAAAAAGGAATTAGAAGTTTAAAGTGCAAATAATATCCATATGTTACAACTGTGACCAACTTAGATTGAAAGCCTTAGTAACCACATGCCTTTCTTTTTTTGATCCCTCTATTGTTCATATAGTTATTCACCACACTCCAAAAGAGCACTAACAGCATCTCCATGCTGGAATACATGACAATGTAGTGCTAAAATTTCCCAATAAAGAATTGCTCACTACATCATGTTCAATTACAAAAAAACTACCCTCATAATTCATTTCATTATATAAACACAACTAGACATTATTAATATCTTTCCTTGCAACTTTATACTTGATGATATAATGAATCATATGGTTTTCCTTCATTTTTAAGGTCAATTCCCCTGTTATGGTTCTAAATAGGATCATGAGAAGAGAAATCTACCAATCTTATGCTTCAGAAGTTTTTCATCAATCTGCTGAGCCATGAAAGTATGTTCTTGCAATACTGGAAGAACAATACTTCTACAATTGCAACAAATAATTTTCAGTCCTAGTTTTATTAAGTGCTACAACAAACCAACATCAAAACTTGGTTTAAAATTAGGTTTGAGGTATGCGTATGACTATGATATAAGGGTGAAGATCATATCAACTACAGTTTTGCATGATCAAGACATGTCATCAAACCATTGGAGTGTCCATCCACTGCACTCAAAGCTTTGCCAAAGGCCAAAATTGGCATTTCAACTTTTTACCTAAATGGACCACCACCTCCACTACTTTCAATCAGTGATTTAGCAGGTTTTTGAAAAGAAATTTCATGCTGCCAAAGTTTCAAATCATTTGAAGATTCTCCTTACTCAAAGTCAAACTTCAACAAACCTAATACTATTTTAGGAACAATTTCTTTCCTCATTTTTTCTTGCACTCAACTAAGGAAATTCTTCAGTTAGTACAAGTCATTTTTTATCCATTTCCTCCAACCAGCCCTATGTAGACCATATTTCCCCATTATCTTCACTTTATCATTGTCATTAAAATGTCCCAATTCCCCATTTTCACTTCACAAGGTTAGCTTCCACTGAAGCTGAAAGTCAAAAGATAACAACAACTAACAACATAAATCTATACCCAGTAAAGAACAAAGTGCTTCTAAGATGAAAAAGGCAAAGAGAGGAGACAGACCAGCAGTCACCAAGCATACCCAGGACTGCTCCAAGCTGTGAACACAACTCTGAAGTGTTGCCTGTTGTTTCTATCTGACCTCGGATGTCTTCTGCACAGAGACTAAGCCTTGATTTGGCACTTTCCACATTCTGGGCACGAAATGCCTACACATGGGAAGCCAACATCAAAGAGAAGAGTTAAAAAGGAAATAAAACAAGCAACTAACTAGACACAACCAAATGGAAAGCCAAGAAAGAAAATGAACAAACAAGTTAGAGGGAAGCATTCTATCAATACAGCAAAAAGTATGACACTCCAACAGAACATGTTGAGAAACTAATAAGTGATGGTATTTGCAAAATATAAACTTGAAAACATGATAAAGAACTCACCCTCATGGCATGTTGCACCAAAAAAGCACCTCTCTCCAAAGACACATCCTCATATATCACTTTGTTATTGTTTCCTACTTGCTCTTCTTTGTCCGTGTCAACATGAGACCTCTTGATTCTAGCATGACCCTCAATAAACCGATCAACTACAGCCTGGAGATTGGTATCAGCTTCAATCTTCTCAATATCAGCACCACATAATGGACAGTCTCTAAAGCGCGAGATACATGCTCTGCCCCAATTAAAACAATCAAGTTACAACTTTTAGAAATAAATAAACTTTCACATCAAATAAACAAAAATTCAATACCCTTCATCTTACTTGCAATACACATGAGAACAAGGCACGCATTTGCTAGTCTCAAAGAGAAGTGCTTGGCATAAAACACAACTGAGAGGCCCAATTTTAAACGTTTGAGAATCATATCCAAAAGGACACTTAGCAGGAGAAATATTAGCAGACTTGGGAGAAGCAGTGGCAGAGTCATATCCAACGGGACATTTGGGAGAAGCGGTGGCAGAGTCATATCCAAAAGGACATTTGGGAGAAGATATAGTGGCAGAGTCACCAGGTCCAGACTCTTTCTTCGCCTTTCCGTCATGCTCTGCCACCCCATGTTTGCTCGTATTTTCCCCTGGTTTTTTCAACGATGAATCATCGGGACGCGCAGCTTTCACAAATGGACAGACCGGCGTCATCTTGATGAACAAATCTGCATTTTAACCACAAAGAAATTCCAAGAAAAAAAAATAAATTAACAGAGCTTAACAGATCACATCGAATTCAATTGATAAAAATCATTCAAAATTCAAGAAAAAAGAAGGAATGTGAAGCTGATTGAATCACTTCAAACTTGAAAGATGAATTACAGCAAGAAAATTGAAAATTAAAAATTGCAGAGAAAGAAGGGTACCTGAGTGGCAAGTGAAGAATGCCCACAGCTTTTCAAGTTTCTATCTTTTGTTATGTTTGTTGATTTGTGGTTAATGTGTTCTTCTTCTGGTTCTGGAAAATGGTAAACCAATCGTATCCGGAATAGGAAATTAGAAATAGCTGCAGGTATCTGATTTCTCTGGTTTATGTTTATCCTCTTTTTCTATTTTTTTTTTCAGTCCCCCAATTATTTTCTTATTTCAAATTGCTTCGCTTTCTAGATTGGTTATTTATTATATTTAACTGATTTGTTTTTAAAATAAATAAATAAACTGATTAAAGAAAAATATGATTAATAAAAATAATTTTTTAATAATAATTAAGAACAAATGCTAATCATTATATTACAATTTATAAATTCAATATAGTAAAGTTATTCACTTGAATGATGCTATTCAACAAGTTTTATGCACAAATTTGATGTAAAAAAAAATTATAAACCACTAATTGGATGACATAACTTTGGTGTATAATCCAAAGGTTTAATGTATATACATGAAATTTGATGTTGAATAGAACTATGTTTCATATTATTAATTTATTATGCATGTTATAACTTAAAATAACATAATTTATTGAATAAAATTTTAATTTCTGTAAGAAAATGACTATTCAAGTTATTTATTTTATTTCAAAACTTTTTTCAAAATAAAACATATTTTAGAATTAAAAAAACAATTGAAGAGAGAATTTTTCAAAATTTAGATAAGATATATGATGATGGTTGAAGAAAATTAGGTAGAAATGTAAAAATTGAAATTAGAGAATTTGCAACTAAAGAAGAAAAGTCTACCCTACCCGTATAAAAATATCTTCTGATAAGAAAGTGAAAGATCAACAACTACACCCTAACATAACATGGGCAACATCAATACATGCACTTACTGACTTGCTAACAAATATAACCCTCAAAATCCTTTGCCTTTGGGGTTAGCAAGGTTAACCCTTTCAATGTAAGGTTCTCTATATTCAACCTTTTTGCTTACTAATTCTAACCAATTAACCAATTGAGATGCTTTATTAATCAACCTTTCAATGTTTTGAATGATGCATCAACTGAATCAATGTACCAGTTGGTGCGGATCACAAAATCAATTGCAAGAAGAACATGGTTGCTTATTATCCAGCCACCTTGAAAGATGTTCGCGCAAGGCAACTGAGTAGCTCTTAAATCTTTGATCCAACACCACAAATTCTTCTAAGTCACACACAGTTCATTCAAAGTTGAAACCTTGAGCTTCTTGCTGATCCACAGGTAAAGTTGAATGGTTGATCTTGATGTATCAACCACTCTCAGTTTTTATGATAGGATATTTATGTATTTCTGCATACAATCAGCAGGCATTCGCCAATGCACGCTCCAAACAAGGTAACAGGGTCACAATCTTCATCTCCACCAAAACAAGCGGCACTCTACTGACCAAAGAGAGGATCATTTGCTATTGATAGGGCAAACAAAGAGAAAATACGTGAAAATAAGCCAAGAAAGGGTACATCAAATATGGAAATACAGCAGTATAGGATCTTCTTGGCAAGCCCTAAGTTGTTTAATGGGACCAAGTATTAGTTTTTTCAGTGCTTGTTGAGCCAAGGTCCCAGCCTGTTATACTCCACCAGGTTCTTGCTGTGGGTAGCAGAAATCAATGAAAAACATCCCAGGTGGAAGGAATCCATGGAGCATATTGATAAAGCTAAAAAAATGGCAATGTTGCACGTATAACCTGGATAGTTCCTATGTCACCAGTCTTCTTTAGTACCAGCTAATCACTTCCTGCCACAAATCACTAAACACTAGCCTCCTATCCATCCATCAATGGCATCCTGGCCAGGATGCAATGAAACCCCACGCTTTATCTCCCTGGAAATAGAGAAATAATAATAATAATGATAAGCTCAAGAAATATAGCTCTTTTGTCTATGGTGTGTACAAGGAAATTTTTATGCAGAAGCTCAAAGAACAAGGTCATAAACATACCCCAAATTATGGTTTGCCATAGCTGTTGTTCATCCGACAACCTTTTAATTGACAAGAAAGTGTCACTGTTTAGGGTGAGGATATGATATGGCTCCATACCAGATAATGAAGCTGATTTAGCTTACTACCCAGGAAAACCATCAGACCTGGATTCAGTTGGCAAATCAATAAACAATGCTTCACTTTCACAAATATTTAAAGCAAAAAATTAAAATTAAAAGCATGCAATAGCTAATCTCTTACATCTTGATTCACTGCAGGATTCCCAAGCAGCACCTCAGCTGAAAGGTGGTTGTATTATTGATATATGCTCCATTAGCATTGCCCTGCATACCATATCTCAGTAAAACTTGATCTGGTTTCAAAGTTGTATTTTCGACAGAACTCCCAACATTTTAGCTGACAGGTTGATATACCATTGCTAAATACTCATTAACATCAACGTGAATACCATATCTCAGCAGAATATGCTGCAGTTTCAAAGCCACACTTAGATCAGGATTCTTAACCCACTTCTTCTCAAACCCAAGAACAAGTGCCCGATGAGTAATATAATTCGGAAAAATACCATCATTAATCATCATAGACACCATGTTGCATGCAGCAACCATATTTCCAACACTACAAAATCCATGTATGAGAGTGTTTTACAATATAAGGTCTGGCTTAAGACCAACATCAAGCATCTTAAGAAACAGAGCATTAGCTTCACCTACACGACGTGCCCTGCAGCACCCATTAAGTAATGCACTGCATGTCACAAAATCAGGTTTCACTTGGTGCTCACTCATATAGAACCATACAAGAAATGCTTCCTCAAAGTCTCCCTTCTTCGAAAATCCATCTATAATATTAGTAAAAGTCACCACATCAGGAGAGAAACCCTTTCTAATAAGCTCATCTAAAGTATCTTTTACCTCATTCATAAATCCTCTTGCAATAAGACTGTGAATGAGAGCATTATAAGTCACAGCATCAGGACACATGCCAGCAGATCTCATTATATCCAAAAGCTCAAAAGCCCTTTGCAAGTAACCCTTCTTTCCATAGCCATCAATTAGGCAATTGTATGTAACAATATCAGGTACCAAACCCTCAGCCATCATCCTCTGAAACAAATATATTGCCATTTCTTTATCTCCAGAGTTGCAACATGCATCAATAAGCAACGTATATGTAGTACCAGATGGCTTGATCCCACACTTGAACATTTTCCCTAGATAATGAAAAGTTTTATTTATGTTCCCTACTTTACAATATCCTCCAATTATTGTAGCATAACAGAAACAATCTGGGTGCAAGCCCAACTCGGACATCTCATTAAAAATCTTAGAAGCTTGAAGCATGTTACCATCTGTACATAACTTTGACATGAAGATGTTGTACACTGATAAATGAGCTTGAGTAGAACTCATTTCCAAAAGCTAGCTTAAAGAAAGAGGGTGTCTAATCCACATATATACACCATAGCAGCCCAGTAACATACCGATGTGGGACAAATACAACTTCTAACACCCTCCCTCATGCTTAGCGTGACATACAAATGGGCCGGGTCCAAACCCATCATCGCAAACAAAAGTCTGGCTTTGATACCATGATAAATGGGCTTGAATAGAACTCATTCCCCAAAGCTAGCTCAAAGGAAGAGGGTGCTCAATTCACATATATACACTATAGCAGCCCAGTAACTTTGCAATGTGGGACAAATAGAACTTCTAACATACACAAAAATATTAGGTCTAATTTTGAAGCAATCAAATATATTTACTGCTTCCTCTAACCTTCCCACTTTACAATGCCCATCAATAACTGAAGAAACTGAAACTAAATCCGCACAAATTCCACAATGGACCATTTTGAACAACAAAGAAATGGCCTCTTTCAAGCGAGACATCTTACAAAGCGCATCTGTCACAATTGTATAAGCAATGATATCAGGTTTAATTCCATAATTTTTCATTTCCATAAGCAATTTCCAACCACTTTCTAGATTACTTTCAGCACAATAATAGCCAATAAATAAGCTAAAAATAGAAGCATTCAAACCCATCCCTCGACTCTTCATTTCTTCTAAAGTCCCATGCCATGTCCAATTGCTGCAATCCTAATAATGCCTTAAGCAGTGAATTACAAACCCCCATGGAAGGAAACATGTTAAGAAGATTCATTTTATTAATTGATTTGAAAGCCAAATTCAATTTGCTCTCATTTATATAACAGTCAACAAGTATGCTATATACAGTTTCCAAAGCCTTAGTGTCAAAACTAGTTTCATACAAGAGTTTGAGCAATAAATCACAAAATTCGTCCTGATCAACTTCATCATTTTTATTTCTTACAAGAAATACAATAAAATCTACCACTCTATAATTCATATTCCCAGAAATCAAAATATGTATCATCCTACATACTGTTCTAATAGTATTATTCTCTAATCCAGAGCAACACTCTGACAACCTAAAGAAGTAAAGAGCAAACGCAGCATTGAAACTGTCCCCAAACAGATCATTAAGAACACCAATAACACTAAACTTATTCAAATCATTATCGAACCCAGGTTATTCGAGTTATATGCCTCTGCTTTCTGATAATCAAGCTTATTCGAGTTGGGTTTTGGCAAAAGACAAAAACTTGAAGAAACAGAAACTCCATCCTCTTCCTCACAAGGAGATAAAGCAGAGGATGAGAAAAATCTGGGTTTTCTCTTTCTTGCAAGCATCAGCTTTGATTTTACATTGCTTATTGAAATTGAACCCTTCATTAACAATTACTAGAGACTAGCTAAACAAATATATCTTACCTCGTGATTCAATTCCACAAAAACAGATGAAATTGAAAAGGAGATAATTTTTAAAAGTAGAGAGAGGCAGAGAGAGATTGTGGTAAGTCTGGGCACAGAGAATTGTACATGGGAGCATCAAGAACTAAGAAGTAGGTTTTATGGTCCGGTCAGAAACTCTCAACTGTCAAGTACAGTTCACCCCTTTGCGTTTCTTCTTTTTCTTCTTTGAACTACGAAATTTATATTAAAAAAATATATATATATTTCCTCATATATGTTTAGTTGGTAATATTTCCCCATGTATAAAAAAATATATTTATACAAACTAGTGATGTGAGATTTATACCTTTATCTCCAGTCTGTCTAAAACTCTGAATGGCTATATAATTTTTTTTTTTTTTTTTTTAATATGGTGGTTTTTTAGGGAGTTAGATGCCACTTTAAGTGGCAATATTGCTTTTTTTTTTTTTTTTTTTTTTTTTTTTTTTAATGTAGCCTGTACAGGCTGTTAATGAGTGAGTGTAGGTTTTTAAAAATCGCCCGTTTAAGTGGTGATTTTTTTTTATATTTTATGTGGTAGATGTATCTACTCAGGTGGCAAGCAGAGTAAATCGCTATTTAAAGTGATAAATTTTTGTATAATAATTTTATTTCGCATATAGAGAGAATTGATTTTCTTCTTTGTACAAACAACGTCTACTCCCCCGCTCATCAACTATCAATATTAAGTACCCCTCCTCCTTCTTTAAAAACTCACTTATTCTTCTTCTTTCATTCATCAACTTCTCAAATTCCATCTACCTTCAGTAAATTTTTTTTTGTTCTTCATTTTAAAACATAGTTAAATATGCTGGATTACTAAAACAAGGTAACTTTTTTTTATATAATTCTTAAAATTTTATTAGTATGTTGATAATTTAAGTTAATATGTTAATAATATTTAATTTAAGTATGTTATTTTTTAATTATGAGTATGTTAATAATTTAAGTTAATTTTTATATAATTTTCAAGTTATTATTTTGTTAATAATTTAAGTTAATAATTTTGTATGTTATTAAATGTTAGTTATGTTAAAAGTGTAATTAATATTTGTTAAAATGTTTTTTTT